>JAHNEJ010000737.1:0-63611 GCA_022559845.1 Amorphophallus konjac | reverse complement strand
TCGGGTCGTTACAAAGTCTCTCATGAATATCTCTTGTTTAAGACTCACTTGGATGTTTTGCACGACGTGTTATTCTATTGATTAGTTTTACTTGCTCAGTTCTTTCTACATGCATAGCCATATTGCATTTACATGTGAAAAATTGTAATTACTTAAACACATTGCTAGTTCCTGAGATATAATTCCTACTGAGCGTTCGCTCACTCCGTTTTATTCCAACATTTTTCAGGTAATCAGGTGGCTAGCGAGACCGAGACTCACACGAGCGGGACAAGTGTGCAAGCGAGCTTCGGAAACTAGTGAACCCGAGTCTTTTATCTTTCTTGAGTCTAGATAGTATTGTCTAGCTAAGTTAGCTTATCGTCTCTTATCCAGTTATCTTGTCTAAGTCTGTAGTATGCCGTTCCCTTCCTTTCCATTGTGTTGGAGTCTCTAAGTTGGAAAACAAGTTCTTGTAAGAGATTTATATTAGAAATAAAATTTCTATTGTTGTTCAAAATTATTTTTATCTTATGCGATTGCTCTTGATCATTCACGACTGTTTAACTGCCACGTTCCGAGCAAACGACACGTTCCGCTGCTATCGGTTCGGGACGTGACAGAGGTGGTATCAGAGCTTCGGCTTTCACATCCTCCAATTGTTATATCCTCTAGTTATTAAGTCCCAAGGATAGGTCATCCTTGTTAGTCATATCAGAGCTTCGGCTTTTACATCCTCAAGTTAGTAGGTTTCGGTGATAGGTCAAGTATCCCTCTCAGTCATATTAGAGTTTCGGCTTTCAAAATCCTTAGATTGCTAAAACCAAGTTATAGGTTGAGTATCCTTGTTAGTCATCCTATAGGAGTTTCGTGAGAGATGGGTAGAACTTGGGGTTAAAGTTATAAAAGAAAGATAAAATATTTACATTTCAATAATATTAATTCTTGAGTAAATAAATTATCTCCCCAATCATCTTTGCAGGAACCTAGATAAAATGGAAGCATCTAAGCCAAGCTTTGTTCATGAGATAATCTTAGTGGATATCCAAGCTTACGCGGAGCTTGTCAAGAGAGTTCAAGAGCTAGAGAAAATGGTGGAAGAAAAAGAAAGAGTTGAAGGGAAGGATCGAACAAATGACTCTGAAAAGTTCACCGTTACTAAGAAAAGGATAAACGAGGGTGATATTTCACAAAGGTGTAAGAAATGCCAGAAATGTAAGAAGTATAATAAGAAGGAAGCTTCGACAGATCACTCGCAAGATAAGTGTAAATATTGTGGAAGATATGGTCACAAATCGAAGAAGTGTTGGTGGAGTTCGGGAGCGTGTCTGCGTTGCGGGAGCTTAGATCATAAGATAGCAGAATTCCCTATTCTAACCAAGAAGCCTCCAAGAGGAGTTCAAGATTTAACCAAACTTGCCAAAGGGAAGGTTGCCGAAGGTACCCCTCACCCGAAATCATAAACTAGCTCTTTTTCCATACTTAAGATTTCTTCTGTATAAGCTCATAATAAGTTCTCTGTTAGGAATGGAAGATGATGTGAATTTGGGGACCAAATTCTTTTAAGTGGGGGAGGGTGTAACGCCCGGTAATTTTGGAATAAGAAATAAAAATATACATAATGATAGATACATACTCTTATAAGTATATAATGTTTAATAAATAAAATTTATTCAAATAAATAATTGATCAAGTGATATTCCTTTAGGGTTGCTCAGATCGAACCTGCCTCTGACACCTAGGAGAAGGACTAATAAAAGTTAAAGAAATTATGAGGAATAAAATCTCTATATACATATAAATTATTAACATGTATATGAGGGTTAGTAAATAACAAATAGGTTTATATATATATAATGCAATGTAAATAAATATAATACAACGTAAATAATCAAGGCCAGACTCGGTACACAACCCCCTGACATCCTAAGAAATCTCACAAAAAGAACTCATGGACCCTACCGTTATATTATAATAAATTTAAGAATAACATGTTATATTTTTGTAGGCATTTAATGCATAATATAATTTTATTTAAATTTAAAATCAATAAATCTCGAAGAGAACATCAATTTATATTTTATTAATAATTTATAAAATTTAATATTCACATTTATGACATTTACTATATTAGAAGGGAAAAGGATATATAAATATAAGATTTACGTATAGCCTTTAGACTGATGTACAGACTTTATAGATGAAGGAATGTGTAGGCTTGGCATTGTATAGACTTGTGAATGTGTAGACTTGGCATTGTATAGACTTGTGAGTGTATAGACTTAGGGAATGTGTGGACTTGTGAGTGTATAGACTTAGGGAATGTGTGGACTTGGCATTGTATAGACTTGTGAATGTGTAGACTTGGCATTGTATAGACTTTGTGAGTGTATAGACTTAAGGAATGTGTGGACTTGTGAGTGTATAGACTTGTGGACTTATGAATGTATAGACTTGGAGATGAATGTATAGACTTGGGGAAGGAGTGTGTAGACTTGGAGAAATGTATAGACTTGAGTGGGTAGAATGTATAGACTTTGGATGAATGAATGTATAGACTTGAGTGGGTAGAATGTATAGACTTTGGATGACTTTAGATAAAAGAATGAATGTATAGACTTGAGTGGGTAGAATGTATAGACTTCAGGAATGCAAAGACTTTGGCAATGTATAGACTTGTGTAATGGAATGTATGGACTTATGCATTATATAGTTATAGAAATAACAGGGAAATAGATCTTCCAATCAAACTCTAACTCTATTATGGTTCCTAGAACCCTATAAATACCCTTCTAATCGACCCCTATTCGCTATTTTGGCGATCTAACCTTGCTGCTGTCGTGCGTGAAGGACAGGTTGTTCTTCTTTACCTTGCTTTTAGTCAAGAAAATAGGAAGAATATTGATCGTTCGTTTTCTTCTTCTTCTGCTTCTGCAGGTCGCTTGCAGCGTGAGGAAGACTCCTGTCTAAGCCGAAGAACGAGTATTCTTCATCCTCTGCCATCTTCTTCCGATTACTGTGAAGAAGGCTGTTAATCTCTGCGTTTGAAGCCTAGGAACATCTTCCTGATTCTCATCTACTATCACCTTCGCATCACCCAAGGGCTGCTATTGCTTGATGCTGTTTGAGTTCGTGTGTAGCTGTTCTCAGGACACTCTGTTTTACAGAGTATCATAATCTCATCAGTCCCTTTCAAGTTCCTCCAGTACCGTCAACCAGATCATCATCAAGTAGGTTTTCTCAAGGATTGTAGCCCAAAGTAACTTATGAAGTCATATTGATAACATATATTCGTGCATGCATATAGTTTCATGAGCTTTCAATGTTTTCTGTGACTTTTGGAAAGAAGCGACCCAGATTAGAGTGCTAATTCAAGAAAGGACGCCCGACATAAGAGGTGTTAATTTTAGATAATTAATTAATACTCATGTTTAGAAATTGAATAACTATGAAACCTGTAAGGTAATTCAATGCATGATCACATATATCAAATCCTGCTATTTTTCTTGTCCTGACCCTGTACTAGTTTACTTAAATTTTATTATCCTTGAAATTGCCACCGATTCATATTAATCCTGGAACATCTTGAATTAACGACCTGATGCAGGCCGTTTCTTATAAAGCTGACGCCCCACCAAAGGGCGCTAATTTGAAAGTAACGTCCCTGCCTAAGGCGCGTTTCATGAAAATTCCAAAAATTAGAAATTTATGCAAAATAGAAAATATAATGGACGACTGCTGTATAAGTCGTCAAATTGTAAATAAACGCCCCTGTAAAATGCGTTAATTTGATAAGTAACGACTTAGAGGAAGTCGCTAATTTCCTGTATAATTATTTTAAACTGTTTTCTGATAACCGAGGGTTATATATATATCAATCTATTATTAGGCACTATATTTCCATTCCGTGAATATAGTCCCATGTTTTATGATGTTTTATCAATTATCCCTCGATTCTCGTTGACATACAAGCTCTTCATTGGACATTCCGTTCCTTTGGACTAGCAAGTTAGTCAAAGAGACCTCCGTAGGTCTCCTCGTAGCCTTAGATTCGCTCAAGGCCGACTGAGCTGGTTGTACCATAAAAACCCATTACACAATCTTTGCCATGTCACTCTATAGAAACATGGTATACCGGCCCTTATGATATGCTAATGGATATCATGAGAATATTCTTAATGGGGTAAGAACATCATGCCATTAATAGGCTGTTCTTGTAGACCTCAATTCTATATCAAATAGGTGACCATCTGGATATGGACACTTAACTGTCATGGTACCCGATTAGGGGACCAATTCCACCCAGTTTATCGACATGTCATAGTTTATATGCTTCGCGTGGATTTTATCGCAAGAATGTCCTTACTCAAGGGCCTTGCCCTTGAATTTCATTAGAATCTTATCTTATCATCCTATTAAAGCTTGTTCTTGAAACTCCTTATTGGCTATAAACTATCGTGGATGTCTAGATCTATCTTTAATGCTGTGCATATAAGGGCCTGATCTGGTCCTGGGAGGAGCACCCAAAAGTACTAGTACCCATGGGAGTTGTAATGATCACGGTGTCTAGCATTGCACCGAAGTATTTTCTCTCTTGATCTTTGGCATTCCACACTCTCTCTTTCTTACGTGCGTGACTCGACTTGCGTGACTTTACTAGCGTGGCCCGACACGGGCAAAGTACTTGCGTGAAATAGCCAATAATCTATAAAGTCTCTCATGAATATCTCTTATTTAAGACTCACTTGGATGTTTTGCACGACGTGTTATTCTATTGATTAGTTTTACTTGCTCAGTTCTTTCTACATGCATAGCCATATTGCATTTACATGTGAAAATTTGTAATTACTTAAACCCATTGCTAGTTCCTGAGATATAATTCCTACTGAGCGTTCGCTCACTCCATTTTATTCCAACATTTTTCAGGTAATCAGGTGGCTAGCGAGACCGAGACTCACACGGGCGGGACAAGTGTGCAAGCGAGCTTCGGAAACTAGTGAACCCGAGTCTTTTATCTTTCTTGAGTGTAGATAGTATTGTCTAGCTAAGTTAGCTTATCGTCTCTTATCCAGTTATCTTGTTTAAGTCTGTAGTATGTCGTTCCCGTCGTTCCCTTCCTTTCCATTGTGTTGGAGTCTCTAAGTTGGAAAACAAGTTCTTATAAGAGATTTATATTAGAAATAAAATTTCTATTGTTGTTCAAAATTATTTTTGTCTTATGCGATTGCTCTTGATAATTCACGACTGTTTAACTGCCACGTTCCGAGCAAACGACACGCTCCGCTGCTATCGGTTCGGGGCGTGACATGGACCGTACCAACAATCTCCCCCTCCAGCCCATGGTGGGGGTAGTACTAAAATGACTCCTCACCTGGAGTCCATGCCAGCCAGTCGCCGACATAACTCTAGCTTCTCTCTAGGAACAACATTTGTCATCATATCTGAAGGATTTTTATCTGTACGAAGCTTCTTCAGCTTCATCTGTTATTGCTCGATAGCATCTCACAACCAATTGTATCTCACATCAATGTGCTTTGTACGGGAGTGATATGTGGAGTTTTTGCTCAAGTCCATAGCACTCTGACTGTCACAAAAAATCACATACTCTTCTTACTTCAAACCCAATTCCTGCAAAAAAATTTTCAGCCAAAGTATTTCTTTCCTTGCTTCAGTTGCTGCAATATACTCTGCCTCAGTAGTAAATAAAGTAACACATTTTTGTAATTTGGACTGTCAGGACACAGCTCCCCCTGCAAAAGTAAATAAGCACCCTGAGGTAGATTTTCTGTGATCAAGATCACCTGTCATATCAGCATATGTAAAGCCTTCTAGAATTGGTTCTGAACTCCCAAATGTCAAACACACACTGGAGTTGCCTCTCAAATATCTGAAGATCCATTTCACTGCTTCCCAATGCTCTTTCTCTGGATTAGAAAGAAATCTGCTCACTACACCAACTGCATGTGCAATGTCAGGCCTGGTGCAGACCATTGCATACATCAAACTTCCTACTGCTGAGGAGTAAGGAATGCTCTCCATCTCTCTCATATCTTCCGTAGAAGAGGGACATGACTTCTTACTGAGCTTGAAATGAGCTGCTAATGGAGTACTCACAGACTTGGCATTTTTCATATTGAACCTGTCAAGCACCCGTTCAATATAATTTCTTTGTGACGACCACAATTTCTTGATTTTTCTGTCACGAAAGATATCCATGCCCAATAATCTGCATGCTGGTCCCAAGTCTTTCATGTCAAAGGACTTTGACAAATCTGCTTTCAATTAATCAATCTCTTGAGTATCCTGACCAACAATCAACATATCATCAACATAAAGTAAAAGGATAATGAAGCTCACATCTGATAATTTTCTGAAGTAAACACATGCATCTGCAGCTGTCCTCTGGTACTCATGGCTCACCATAAATGAGTCAAATTTCTTGTACCACTGTCTAGGTGCCTGTTTTAATCCATACAAGCTTTTCTTCAATCTGCAAACCATGTGTTCCTTACCTTTCACTTCAAAATCTTCTGGTTGTACCATATAGATCTCTTCCTCCAAATCACCACGAAGGAAGGCAGTCTTCACGTCCATTTGCTCAAGCTTCAAGTCTAAGCTTGTAACCAAACCTAGAACCACCCTGATAGAAGTCATCTTCATAACAGAAGAAAATATTTCATCAAAATCAATTCCCTGTTTTTGTGTAAAACCTTTCACTACCAATCTAGCTTTATACTTCAAGTACTCTGCATTGTCATCCTTTTTCAGCTTGAAAACTCGCTTGTTCTTTAATGCTTTTCTGCCTTTAGGAAGGTCCACCAACTCATAAAGTATTATTCAGCTTAAGTGAATTCATCTCGCTCTGCATGGCTTTGAACCACTTATCTTTATCTTTATGAGATTGTACCTCCTCAAAGCTCTCTGGCTCCCCCTCCTCAGTAAGCAGTATATACTGAGAGGGAGGATATTTTGATGATGGCTGTGGCACTCTGGAAGATCTCATGATCTCTAACTCTTGATGCTCCCCGGCACTCTGGAAGACCTCCTGATCTCTAACTCTTGATGCTCCCCCTGCTCAGAAACCTCCTGCTCTGGCTTAACATCACTGTCACCCAATTCTGGCATTTCATCACTTTCATCTTCACCTTGCATTTCTTCTCCATCTGTAAGCTCTTGCACTGGAGAAGGAATGGGTGCGAGATCTGGAGCACTATAGGAAGATTGGCCTTTCAACTTTGTTTCTTTGATGTCTTCAATATTCTGATCTTCATAAAAGATCACATCTCTCTGTCTGACTACTGTCTTCTTTTCTGGATCCCATAACCTGAAGCCAAACTCTTCATTTCCATAGCCTAAGAAAATACAGGGAATGACTTTGTCATCAAGTTTCCACCTTTGGTCCTTGGGGACATACATAAATGCCTTGCATCCAAACACTTTCAAGTGATTATAGGATACCTCATTCCCTGACCAAATCTTTATTAGAATTTCAAAACCCAAAGGAACATAAGGAGACCTGTTTATCAAATAGCAAGCAGTGCGAATAGCTTCAGCCCAGAAGCTCTTTGGTAGCTTTGCCATCCTCAACATGCATCTCACCTTTTCCACAATGGTTCTGTTCATTCTTTCTGCTACACCATTATGTTGTGGGGTGCCTAGTTCAGTCCTTTCATATCTTATGCCATGAGCTGCACAATAATCTGTAAATTCTTTGGAGATGTACTCTCCTCCATTATTTGTGCGGAGACATTTCAACTTTTTGTTTGTCTCTCTTTCCACCATAGCATGAAAATTTTGAAATGATTGAAACATTTGATCTTTTATCCTCAGCAAATAAACCCACACCTTTCTAGATGCATCATCAATGAATGTGACAAAGTACCTATTTCCACCCATGGACTTCACCTCAAAGGGACCACAAACATCAGAATAAATCAAATCTAAAATGTAACTTTTTCGTTGTGATGAAGAACGAAAAGAAATTCTACGATACTTTCCAAGTAAACAAGAATCACAAGGATTAAGAGTCATACCTTTCATGGAGGGAATGTAAGACTTCCTCGCTAAAAGTTGCAGTACTTTCTCACTCATATGTCCTAGGCTTTTGTGCCACAAATCTGGAGAAGAATCACCTTGGATAGCATTCAACACATCCTTGCACACTTTTGTATGAGTCTTGTAAAGACCACAACAAGTATTTCCCTTAGCAACAATCAGTGAGCGTGTAGTCAATTTCCATTTTCCTTGACTGAATCTGTGCTCAAAACCTTGCTTATCTAGAGCAATACCGGAGAGGAGATTGAGACGCAAATCAGGAACATGCCGCACATCCTTCAAAGTTAGTACATACCCTGCATTTGTTTACAAACACACATCACCAATGTCAACAACCTTTGAGTAGTTAGTGTTACCCATCTTCACATTTCCAAGATCTCTTGCCTTGTAAGATGTAAAGAGCTCCCTTTTAGAAGTTACATGATAGGAAGCACCAGTGTCCACTATCCACTCTGAATCATGACCTGTGAAATGCAAACAAGTGTCTCCCTCTATTGTGAGGATGACATTATCACCCTCTAATAATATAGCTGCGGTGTTTTGATCATCCTCTGTCTTCATCTGATTTTTATCCTTCTTCTCTTTCATCTCTCTCTTCCATACCCTACAGTTCCTCTTTAGGTGACATTCTTTTCCACAATGAAAGTATGCTCTACTCTTAGACTTTGATCTGCCTCTAGATTTGTTTTGACCCCTTGACTGATCATTATACTTTGATCTACTCCTCCCCCTGTTCTCTGTGACAAGAGCCTGTGCATTATCTGATCCAGTTAATTTTCTTCTTGTTTCTTCATTAAACAAGCTAGCAGTAACTAAACTCATAGACAACACACCATTAGGAGCAGAATTACTAACTGACACAACCAAGGTTTTCCAACTGTCTGGCAAGGATCTCAAAAGCAACAAAGCCTGGAGTTCATCTTCTAAAGTCATTTCCATTGTAACCAACTGATTCACCAAACTCTGGAACTCATTCAAATGCTCTGCAACACTGTTACCTTCTTTGAATTTCAAATTAACAAGCTTTCGAATAATAAAAGCTTTATTACCTGCGGTCTTCTGCTCATACAAGGATTCTAATTTTTTTCACAATGTCTGTACACTGGTTTCACTCGAAACATGATGAAATACACTCTCATCTACCCATTGTCTGACTGTGCCAATGGTCTTTCGATTTAATTTTTCTCAATCTTTAGCGGGCATACCCTCCGGTTTGGCTCCACCTCCTTCAATCGGATCATACAAATCCTTGCAATATAGGATGTCTTCTATTTTTGGCTTCCAAATAAGCCAATTTGTATTATTCAATTTTATCATGGTGCTAGACGCTCCACTGTCTGACATTCTGACTCACAAGAATAATGCATGTAATTTAACCCTGCTCTGATACCACTTGTTGGGGAGCTACAAGAAATATACTAGACACAAATATATGTGTAGTCGGAGAAATCAACACGGAAATAAAATTTATCCGCACACCTTCGGCGGATCTGTGCAACCACAATAATCTCTATGCCAACCACACGTACGTATCCGAGTCGAAAAACATCAAACCAACACAAACACAATCATACACAAAATGCACCGGATTTTAACGTGGAAAACCCTCCCTCGACATGGAGAGGGAAAAATCACGGGACAAACCGACAGCGATCCACTATATAGAAATAGTAATATACAGTCTTTCTTCTCTCAAGATTTACTCAAATCTTGAGGTATAAACATAAGAGAATGGAAGGACGTTGGATTATCTCAACCGGAATAAATCCCCAAAATAAAAGAACAAAAATACTCGAGTTCACCGGGTTAATCTCTTTCTCCCACTTTTCTTCTTCCTCTTCCCTTCCTCTTTCTTTTTTTCTCTCTCTCCTGCCAGAGCTGCCGCAAGAAAGATGAAGCCGATGCTGATGCGTTTTGCTGCTGCCGTTTCTTGTTCTGTTGATGTTGTACAGTGTTAAGATGGGAAAAGGTCTCGGGTGATTAGGTTGAAGAGATGGTGGGGGGTATGTTATACTCCCACCCCCCCTAACATTAAGAGGTGCCCATGGCCCACTAATGGGCTGGACCGCACCAACACCCACCAATTCATACCCAGAGTCTTCAGCAGGATACAGCAAAGGAACCTGATAATACGACACTGAAGGAAAATGTGATCATTAGACTCCTCGAAGGGTACCACAGAGGGAATCAGTGAAAGTGATCCAAGAAGGGGCATATCCGCTCAGGGGATCACAACCACATATGTCGTTGTGGTTACGTACCTTCGAGGAAGTACTTGCGGTCGTTCTTGGCGTGGAGGCCGAAGCAGAGCACCTGGAGGTTCTCGTCGCCGGCGGCAATGGTGACGACGGGGTGGCAGGCGGGGATGAACATTAACGGTGTGGGGCCTTTGTCTCTACACGCCAGGAAATTGTGTCTATGCAAACCGGAGTTTAAGAAGATGTAATATATGAAATAAAAATAAGTAGAAGAACTTTGCCTTCATGGATGACATGCAGTAAAATGCCCATGTAGTACTCTTTTCTTCGTAAGGGAGTGCACGGAGTGGACATGAGTAATCCTATGTTGGCACTTGGGCAAGGGTCTGTTTTGGTGTTTTCTGATGCTGTGGTTGTGGTTTATCTATTAATAATACCTTTCGTGTGAAATGCTCGTCAGATGTTTTGCTCATGGTTTGCAGCTTCAAACTCTCCAAGACTTACAGTTGTTTGAAGAGAGCAGACTTTTTATGGATGACCCTTGATCTTGAGATGATTCCCACACAGGGTGGTGATATGAAATGGTTTCTCCATCGTCCAATGGCAAAACTAAGACGTATCTAGATAATTTGGGAAATGGATCAGTTTACCCCAAGGATGTGGACTTCTGATTCGATATATGGAGGAAAAATTTTGGAAATCTCTTCAACATCCCAGTTCTTCTTTTGGTTTCAAAAGAAAACAAAAGGAAGGGAGTGAAGGGATTCTCTTCGTCTGATTTTAATACAGAGGACCCTTTTACGCTCTGATTCCACAGAGCCAGGTGCAGTAGAAAATTTTTGACACGCACACATCGTGTTACCATCTGATGAGTTGTGCCGGCGGCGTCGCGCTCCAGAACTCGACCCAGTGGGGTGTCATGTGCCGAAGACAGGGAGAGGACGGCCTCGACGAGGGGGCAGAACGAGAGGAGGCCGTTGCGGTGGGAGAAAGGCGGGGGCTTCCCAGAAGCGGAAGAGGTGGAGACGACGGCGCTGCCGGTGCTGGCGGGGGAATTGAATGCAGGGAGACCTCTGAGTCGGACGAGCAGGAGGAAGCGGAGGATCGCGATGACGACGAAGATGAGTAATTGTGCCGAAGGTGATCGCATGCGGCGTCACTTAAGAACTTGATCCGGTGGGGTGTGTCCTGCCGAAGACGACTGAGCCCATGCTCCGTCGACGCGAGCATGGGAGCGGCGGTGGTTGCTTCTCCGCGGATCCGGTAGATACATCTTTGGTAGCGGATGACAAGATCTACGGAGGGGTTGGAAGAGGACTAGGGGAAGAGTGGGGGAGGGTACCCCTCGCGCTCGAAGAAGTCGGCAAGGTCAAGCCCGCAGCAGAAGATGCGGGACTCGTCCTCGAAGAAGACGGGATTCCCCGCCAGCACCGATCGAAGACGGGAGACCCAGTTGAACCGGCGAGGAAACATGCCGCACGGCGCACGGGGCACCGAGAAAACAAGTACACTGGAACCGGAAACGGCGAAAAACCGGGCGACCAATTGAAGCGGCGAAAAAAAGAGAGAAAACCCCAACACGCTGATGGTATATGTTCTAGATAATAAATATAAATTATATATATATTATACATTATTATCTACATCAAGAGTCCTTCTTATCCATGTGTTCTCTTGTAATTTCTCACGGTTGTGAGTCTCGTCCACATACTATAAATACTGGGTTCTCTCTCCAACGAAATATATATGTATATATATATATACAAGGGAGAGAAACTCATCTGTTCACATCCTCAATATCGAGGTGGGGGATATATCTACATGTATATATGAAGCCGGTGCTGCCACAGCACCAGCCTGCGGCGGCCAAGGCCGCCCGGAAGCAGCCGCTAGAGTCGTGCTTGCTGAAGGTGGGCGGCGGCAGCGTCCTGTGGCTGTTCCTCATGCAGCTGACGGCGGTGGTGGAGCAGTGGCACCCCGATGTCCTGCCCGTGGCCTACACCGGCCGGGACGTGGACGCCATGAACTACGTTCACGAGGACATGGACGGTGCCGCCGGAGGAGGTGGCGGCTCCGCCATGTCCCCGCCAGTGCTCCCCCCACAGAGTGAGTCTCTTGGTGCAACCACGCTCTCCCTCTCTCTCCTCCCTATCTATCACGTTCTTCACTTTGAAGTTCTGTTTCTTGGTAGGTAACGCTTCATGATCAGGGCCCGGGGGGGGGGGTGCTTCTTGTTTTTATTGTGAGTAGCCCCCCTCCCATCTGTAACGCTATATATATGAAGAGATAAGGGGGGGGATCATATATAGGTCCCATGTCATGAACGACTTAGGTCAGATATGTTAGTTTGTGTGTTCTTGCTCTTAGCATATATACGTACGTCCTTATCTGGTAGTGGATGGCACGTACCTTTGGTGGGTTTTGTGATGAACTTGCGTAGATAATTTTTGGTGGTCTCGTCAAGTCGTACATCACTGCAACTCATCCTGTGCATGCAACGGTTTCTCAAATTCGGAAGTAAACCAGTTGGTCATTCAGCCAGTTCGAAGATGGGAGTCATCGAATATGAGATGCACAAATATATCATAAAAGTGTCGCTTTGATCGTATGCACCTAGACTATAATTTTATGACTGGCTGATTCCATACATACAGTTCAGTTTTGTCACGCAAATCTGTGTTGCAAGCAATGTATATATGTTGGAGACAGAGGCTTAGATGTGATACCAGCCTTCCGGCTTAAGTCCATCTCGATATCAATATGATGACAGTACTCGGATTAATTTTGTATTCATGTGAAGAATGGACGTACGGTTGTATTATCTTTAGCTGCTAGATCTTATTGATTACCAAGGTCCTACAATGGATCATGTTCCTCCGAAATTATGAGGAGAGATTTTCAAATGTCATGTAAAAAGTTTCATTCACAAAAACTAAGGGTTTTGGCTATGTCATGCATCTACTATTGTCTACCACCTGCGGAAAAGGGGAAAAAAAAAACACAAAGATTGTTTTCTGTTATGGGGGCTAGCTAGCTCTTCTCATTGTTCCCCCCAAAGAATGGTGTTTAAAGAAACTTCTGAATCAAACCCATAAATTCAAGGATTTCAATATCAAACAAACGCAATGTTATCCACCGTTCTTAAAACACCCTAGAGATGTTCTCAGTGTATATATGAATGCTGGAAAGAACGATCTCTAAATTAAATAAATAGTCCCCTACTGCATGGTGTCAAGAGTTCATGCAAGGAGAATCTTGTTTGATCGATGTCATCTTTTAGGATACATTTATCTCTCTCCAAAGTTCAGGATGTGACTATCCATCTACCTAGCACTCACACGCCAAAGATTATTATTTTGACATAAACTTGAAAATGGTCACGAAAAGGTTGTGAAATATTGCTGGTGAGCTACTAGCTGGAACTTGCCTCTACAAACAATATCTGTGGTTGCCACATGTTACGTGATTTGAGCTACTTAACTTGGGGGGTTAAATCAACTTGTGCAGGGATCTACAAAAACAACGGTTATCTTCGAGTGTCCTGCAATGGGGGCTTAAACCAGATGAGATCTGCGGTACGTATTCGAAGCAATTTACTCCTAATTAATGATGACAAGCTCTTAGCTAGAGCTGGGTGCATGGTGGCTTTAATTAGTCCTTTACAATTCCTGTGTGTTTCTGAATCATCCTTCCTTTTTCATACGCTTTTTGCAGATCTGTGACATGGTAACCATTGCACGTTATCTGAACTTAACATTACTGGTTCCGGAGCTTGATAAGGAATCCTTCTGGGCTGATCCCAGGCACACAACTTCACTGTATATTAGACTCTGTCGGTCAATGTATTTTCTGTCACCGCAATTCTATTTATTCTTTCTCAATTTCCATGTTGCAGTGATTTTGAAGATATATTTGATCTTGAGCACTTTATTGACTCATTGAGGGATGAAGTCCGGATTGTTAAGGAGCTTCCAATCGATATGAGAGGCAATGTTAGTGTATTCACACTGCCTCCTGTGAGCTGGTCAGATGAAACGTACTACATGGACAAGGTCAGTTGAAAGACTTTGTCCCCTTAATTTAAACACCACACTTCACTTAATACGTAGATTTTCTCTGAAAACGTGCCACTACTTTCATTTTTTTGATACTCCCATAGTGTGCCCTCTATCTTAAGAGAGTGACTTGAAAGAGTAATTAACTAAGAAAATGTTACACTTTTCTTTTCAATCCGGCTTTTGATGGAGCAAGATCTGGTTGTGTGCACAGATCCTCCCACTTTTCAAGACGCATGAGATGGTCCATTTCAACAGGACAGATTTCCGTCTAGCAAACAATGGCCTCCCCATTGAGCTCCAGAAGCTGCGTTGTCGGGTTAACTATGAGGCGCTCAGGTTCACTCCAAAGATCCAGGCCATGGGAGATAAGCTCGTCTCGATACTCAGGAAAACAGGTCCCTTTGTTGTTCTGCATTTACGGTACGAGATGGACATGCTTTCCTTCACCGGCTGTGCACATGGATGCACTGACGAAGAAGCCAAGGCACTTACCAAGATGAGGTTTGCACCTAGCAGCTAGCACACTGTTTTGTGTAATTAATCAGTTCTTTCAGTTACCTGTTTCCAAACTTTGCAGTAGCATTCACGTCCATCTGTGAACTCTCAGACATGCACGTCCAACGTGGAGGGAGAAGGAGATCGACTCCGAGAAGAAAAGATTAAAAGGCATGTGCCCTCTTACACCAGAGGAAGTAGCATTGGTGCTGCAAGCGTTGGGGTTTGGACGTGAGACACTGATATACATTGCCGCCGGGGAAATTTATGGTGGGCAAAGAAGATTAGCTTCTTTAGAGGCTGCATATCCTAAACTAGTTGAGTTCTTAGTCCAGCTTCATGAGAGACTGTCATGCATGGGGTTCCTGATCTGTTTGGTGGCTTAACCTGATCTGTTTCTCTTGAAATTGATAGGTGAAGAAGGAAATGCTCCTTAGTGCGAACGACTTGAGGCCATTCCAGAACCGCTCGTCGCAATTGGCTGCACTGGATTATCTGGTCTCTCTTGAGGGTGACGTGTTTATTCCAACTTATGGTGGAAATATGGCGAAAGTTGTTGAAGGGCATCGCAGGTTTGTATTCTTATCAAGGATATATAAATGGGTTATTTCTAGGTTTGCTCCGGATTTCAGTTGATTGTAGATTTTTGTACTTAATTAGGTTGGAGATGTGAATACTTCGTTCTCTTTAGCCATTGATGGTCATGCAAGTATTAATGAAAGAAAATCATGACTACGAAGGACTTAAACAGGCACAAATGGGAAACAGTCAACAAATAAATTGAAATAATACCCATCAACAAGCGAACTAGTAACCCATCATCATGTTTACAAATTTATGAATGTGTAGCTGTTGGACCTTGAAATTCTCCTCTCTTTTTTTAAAAAAAAAGAAAAGAAGAGATAAATCATGAAAAAAAGAGAAAGAGGGAGGAAGGCCTGGCGCATTGCGCCAGGTCGTCTTCCTCCTCCGCGCAGCACTTGCCACCATCGCCGATTGCCCTCCTTCTCTCCTACTTTCGGCGGCGGTCACAAGAGATGCCCAGGGAATGCCCCTGCCGTCGCTGTCGGCTGCTCTCCCGTCCGATGGAGCAATGCAAAATTACAATTTGTTCAAGAGTTGTAATTCCACCCTGTACTTATTTGAAATTGTGTAAATATCTGAGAAAATTTTAAGAAAAGTGTAGAGGTAGGAAAATATTCCTTACGTCTCATACTACACCTTTAAGATTTATTTATTGGAGAAGAACAGTCGATCACCCCGAAGAAACCTACAACCACTAAATAGAACGTCAGAAGGAGTCATGTGAGTGATCTTAGAGAGAAATCCTCTAATGCTTAAGTTAGAAAAATGTAAACGAGCAAGAGCAAGCTTAAGGAGAAAGAGAGAGAGAGAGAGCCTGTAGAATAGAGACACAGTGTGGAGAGTGTCCAGAGAGGAGGACAGTGCTCGGAGACTGAGATTAGGTTGAGAGAACTGGGTAGAGAACCCTCAATCAGCCTTCTCTGTATCGCCTGCCAGCTACACTGTAGAGTCTCCGTCTGAGATCGTCTCTCCCTCTGCGTATAGCTGTGCGGGTGTACCTTTCCCGGCCTGCGTGTGTGCGTTATTCTCCGTGTCCCCCTGTAGGTCTATCTGGAGACCTATTTATACCAGTCGTAGCAAGCCTACTTCTTCCCTATTTAGCATCGGCATGGTTAGCGGAGTGGTGTATTGCTTGATCGTGGGGATCTTCCGTGGCAGAAGGACAGTGTGGAGGGCATCTCGGCCACGTGGGCGCGATACAGAGCTCATTGGGGTAAGCCCCGTAACGGTGGCTTCACCTTTTATCGGTTAGTGAGTATTATGACGCTTGGAGAGTACGAACATGGGGATCATGCACATGGGCTAGCTGGCTAAGCTTTGATGGGCCTCGCCTAGGCCGTGCTTTAGGGCCGTTGGTCGGTTGGAGAGGACCGCTACGTGCCTGGCTACCCTGGACCATAGTGGGTCTGGTGTTATTGGGCCACATTAGGCCTGGCGTATTTTTCCCTCCTCAGAAAGCATGAATATTTTAAAAATTCTGTGATTATTTGAAGATCGCATATTGAGTTCAAGGGAGAGTTGTAAATATCTCCTCATCCAAATAAAGCCATAAATATCCCTGCACCGGGATTAATGTTCGATGGTCCAGTTATGATCGTACGGTGGCCCAACGGTTCAAGAGTGACGTTGTCCAAGCCTAACAATTTGATCTGAGTCTGGAACAAATCCGGCAATTTGGTCTAGGCTAAATCTAAATCTGACGACGGACTTAGATAAAATCCTTACCTTCAGGACTGATTGTAAAGGCTTAAAAGCGTCTTTTTGGCGGTTAATCAAAAATCTTCGGACTATACACCGATCTATGTAAATTAACATTCACTGTAGTTAGTGGGGATTTATCTAGCACACGAATTAATCCTTAATCATCTGATAAATCAAATCTCGCGGGATCAAGAGGGTGTATGTTATTTACGCATACTTATCCAATTAATGAACCGATTTATATTTTATCCCCCCTTTCTTTTCTGTTAAATAGAAAAGCCCAAATTTTCCCGTGTGTGTAAACAGTAGCTTATCAGCAGTAAATGGGTATCTGTTTTCTTCTTTGTTTTGAAGTTTGATTGCCAGAAGGATAATTAAGATGAACATGCCAATTTGCAAACCAATTCCAAGGCTTCTTTTCTTCTGCATTTTGAGGGTCCGGGATGCTCATCCATGGGTTACCCACACTTTGGCACGCTTGATTCTTCACCTTCTCCACATATCCAAGGATAGCTACTAATGACCCGCTTTTCTTTATTTAAACTACTCAGATCCATGGGCTTCCGGAAGACCATTTTGCTTGACAGGAGACAATTAGTGGAGCTTCTGGATTTGCACCAAAATGGAGCCTTATCTTGGGACCAATTCTCACATGCTATTCGAGAAGTTCACAAACACAGGTCGGGTGAACCAGCAAGGAGAAATGTCATAGAGCGTCGGCCCAAGGAAGAGGATTATTTCCACGCTAATCCTCACGAGTGTCTTGCACCTGCCAGCTAACAACCAAGCTTCTCTGATATTGCTACCTGAAGCCATTAAGCATGCATTGCCACAAGGAGATGCATGCAACAGTGAGAGTCTTCGTTGTCTGTAAAGTCTGCAGTTTGTGTAGGCAGCAGATGCTGAAGCTAGAGGGCATCAACTGGAAGTTAGAAGAAGTTAGAAAGCTCTCTCTCTCTCTCTCTCTCTCTCTCTCTCTCTCTCTCTCTCTCTCTCTCTCTCTCTCTCTCTCTCTCTCGGCCTCTCTCTCTCGGCCTCACTACATGGATTGTAACCATAGAGGTTTTGTAGGGGTTTGCGATTGATTAATTCTTTTATTTATTTCCATTTATTTAATGGATTTATAATTCTTTTAGACTAGTGTTTTACGTTGTTCAACCTCTTCTGTTCTTCCAAACGTAAATAGCATGGTATTGTTTTTAGACTTTATCATTTTTTTGTGAGACTCGGGCATTTACAAGTCCCTAATGCCATTTCAATGCATGTGCCAGTTAAGAAATGGCATCTATATATGGAGGTAATCTAATCCCATATTCTTGATATATACCATCAGATATATATATGTTGGTAGATCCTGAATCGCTATACTAATAGCCTCCCATATATATATATATATATATATATATATATATATATATATATATATATATATATATATATATATATATATATATATATATACATATATTCTTGGCTTCTTAGTCGAGCACATTATGCTTCTCTGTCTTAGTTGCAGAAAACCTTGGGACTACTTGAATAGTCTGGACCTTGAGTTGGATAATCCATGACATTCATGACCATCCCACAATTGTGTACAGTGATTATAACCTGATTTTTACTAGTGATTGCAGTCTTTATTTTCTGAATTGCTTTAATGACTACTTACTTTGTAGTTTTTCAACTGATGCCTAAAGTAGTACTTCTCTTGGATTTGAAGAGAGCCCATATTAAATAGGAGGAGATCTCTTGGAGTAATGCGTAAGATGATGTGTAGTGCAGCATATCGAAGAAAGGGGGAAAAGTAATGCGAGTACACTATTAAAAATAGGGATTTTTGTATGAAAATTATTGTTAGAGATGAATTTATAAAAAAAATTATTCATGAAAATATATTAACAGATATATTACTATGTTAATTCAAATAGTGTATAAATGTCATTTATATTTATTTTTTTACAAATTTTAGATAAAAAATGATATATTTGTAAATAAATATGACATTTTTACATAATTTATATTTATATAGTGATATATCTATTAATATATTTACAAGAATAATCTTTTATAAATTCTCAATTAACAATAATTTTAATAAAAAGACTCTTAAAGCTATAAGTAGGATCAAGTAATAATAAGTTTGTGCTACTCGGAAGATTACCGGAGAAAAATTACTAGGGAAAATGCACATATTATTTGTTGTGGTGATTTAGTTGATATCTCAAGAAGAAGTTAAAGGATTCAAAACCCACTACAAAGCCCAATATACAATACAACGCATAAGTGATTGACTAAATTAACAAGGTAGAGATAAAGGGAATGTCGATCTGTTTCCTATAGCCACCTCCCCACCGAGAAGATATGCAGCTCAAATGTCGTAGCATTTAGAGCATCGTCACGTTAGAATAGTCTCGTATTATAAACGGGTTAAAATATAACGTGGTTATGTTAGTAGAATCCTATCCATTCAATATCTTAAGATTTTAAGTTAGGATGACTGAATCCAATAAATATTAATATAGTATCAGAGTCCATGATTATGATATGAGATGTGCACCTCATATTTGTCACAATTCATGTGACAGAGCTTAAACCAATTTGCATATGAGGAGACATGTTAAAATAATTTCGTATTAGAAACATACTAAAATATAATATGTTTATATTAGTAGATCTCTCCGACTCAACACTTTAGTTAGATGACCCGATCTAATAAAATTAATATAATATGTTTATATTAGTAGTGCTCTCTTCACCCAACACTTTAGTTAGATGTCTCAATCCAATAAAATATAATATATATATATATATATATATATATATATATATATATATATATATATATATATATATATAACCCTTAACTCTCCTGCCAAGGTTAAGCATCTCAATTTGCACCAGAGCGACGGGGGTAAGAAAGTTTTTTGATTCTAACCAATGATCGAAAGACAGAAAGCTTTGGTTTCTATGACTGCAATCCCACATATCCCTCGGTTTGGTTGTTGGCTACACCATTTTGAGGACCTTGTGGGCAAGTATATTATGACTTGGATGTGAACGGCTCGACGAAGTCCTAGTGGAAACGTTAGTGGTCTAGCCAATTTTTTTAGGTAGTTCTGGTGAATAAACTATCCATTCACGATTTGATTTAATATCGGACGGTTAAAAAAATCACAAAAAAAAAGAAAGAATGTTCCAAAATTTGGCTCATCAGAGGCATCCGTTCTTTTTTTTAAAAAAAAAAATTTGTGATAGTCCAATTTAAAATCAAACAACACGAATGAGTATGTTACGAGACAAGTAATCTACAAAGATTTTAAAATATTTTTTTCTTACGTGCACACCAAAATGCAGTGGGTATTACTCTACAATTTTTTAGAACTCGATGTACCAGTAAGATGGACAACAATCATGCGAAAGTTTCACTTATTAGTCTAACATCAATATCGGACTAACCTAACGTGATTTAGTCTAAACATCAACGGCAGCAGTGGAACACCGTGGAAAAAGACGACACCTTATGCTTCCCAATGGCAATCACAATCTGCACGTAGCTCTGAAACGAGATGCACTTGCTACAGCCCAATCTACAGTTCTAGGGTGGGAAGAGGAGGAGGGGGGTTGAGTGCGTAGCAGGTGTCCAGCGCGCCCGTCTTCCACAGGAACCACGCGTAGTTGCTGCTGTAGTGGTGGTTGCCGGGCTCCACCTCGATGGCCTCCAGGAACATCTCCTCCGCCCGCTGATGTCCTCGGCGTCTCGCGGCTCCGCCATCACTGCCCACTGAAAGTACCGCTACGCTCTGCAGCCACGCACGAATGCAACGAAGGGAAGCGTCTGCTTCAGTCGGCGAGACATTTCCGCAAACGGGTGAAGCGTGGCAAGGGTGGATGGGAAGAGGCGAACACGAATGGTAAATGGGGAGAAGGGATCCATGTCGGTTGTTTCCTGTCGTGGTCGTTGGCGACCATGTACAAGAACTGGGCGTAGTTGGAGAGGATCAGGGAGTTGACACCCCCCTCGGCGACGGCACGCTCGTAGACCCGGCGACTCCGATTCACGCACGTGCCCTCCTCCACGTGCTGCCCGGGATCCAGATTCCCCTCCTTGATCCCGATGTCGAACCAGTTCAGGTGATCTCCTAGCCTGATGGACTCCGACGCCGATCCCGCCATGGATCTTTCGAGCTCCAGAACCACCGCTTCGTTGTGCGCCGATTTCTCGGAATCAGTTGTGTCTCTAGGGATGTCAATGGGACGGGTTAGGACTGGACTTAAGTCGGTCCGGTCTAGGCCCGACTTATTAATATTAAGGCTCGAGTTTAGCTCGGGCCTGAGCTATGTCGGACCGAGTCGGATCGGGCCCGATATTATTAAAAAATTGTAAAGCCCGACTAAGACTCGGTCCGACAACTTAAACAAAAAATAAAAATTAAAGAAAACTAATATATTTAATAATATAAAATTTATAATCTCACTAAATTAATTAAAATTTTGATATTAATTACATAATTTGTATGATAATAGAGTTTTAAAATTTTTAATTAAATAAAATAATATAGTTTTAACTAAGTTATTTTTAAATTTTAAAAAAATAAAAAAGAGAGAACGGGCCGGGCCGACCCGTGGGTCGAACTTAAAGCCCGAGCCCGGCCCGTGGGCCTAGTCGGGCCGGGTTTTTAGGCCCGGCTAAGAACCCACGGGACGGAAAAGGTCTTGCGGCCCGGCCCGAAATCGGTCCAGGCCCGCGGGCTTGTCGGGCCGACCCGGCCCATTGACACCCCTAATTGTGTCTAAGGCGGGAGGGGGGCGGATGCGGCGGCGGATCCGCTTTTGGCTTTCTTTTACGGCTACTCGTCGTTCATGTTGCAGATCTAGTGCCCCCAGCCCCCACGTAGAGGGCAGCAATACCGCCCAGTGGCGTGGGAAGGGCGGAGCCCCTCCGACGCCAGCACCCCCATGAAGAGAGAGAGAGAGAGAGAGAGAGAGAGAGAGAGAGAGAGAGATAAATAGAAAATAAAAAATTTAACTAACAAGGGATAAAATATTCGCTTAAATATTTTATTTATTAGACTACTGTTAACTTGGGTGTGGACGCACTTTTTGGGCACTTATTATTCTCTTGTTGGTTTATTCGTTTTGTTAAGTGCGTGGGCGTGCCAGTCACCGAAGTGACGATTTATTCGGGCTCCGAGGAGCCCATGGTGCGCTCGATCTGACTTCGTCAGGCGATTGTGTGGTTCGTGTCGGGACCGAATCCCGTCGTGCCATAAATGTCACGACGTCATTTACATCCCCCGTACGAGGGAATACCCTTGATTAATTGCCGAAATTAGGGGCCCCGCGGCCGAAAATAATAATACTAATTGTGCATGAAAGAGATTGGAACGGATCACACTGAGGGTTGTATTCAGACCACAAACCGCTGGTCATGTCGGTCACTCGTGGACCTTTCATGTTCGGACACGGGTCCGTGATGGGAACGCGGCGAGAAAAGTCGGGACGAACCCGTTCAAATGTCTGCCGAGCGCCCGGCACTTTCAATGAGGGTTCGGAAGGCATTCGGAACGAGAAACAAATCCGGTCCGATTAGGATGTCGGCCCGAGATTAGGTTAGAACTCGGCCATATCGGGATAATTCCCAAGACTCGAGTTCGACCTGAAAGGGTGGCATCGTTGTTCCTTTTGTCCTGGGCCCCGGGGAGAAATAGGGCTGCAATGTGGGCCCCGACGTCTTTTATCTGGGATTTTCTTGGTTATATGCTTTGCTCTTTCCTTGGCTGTTTATTACTTCTTCATGCATCTATTCCGGATGATTTCTCTTCCTTTTATTCGTTATTGTTATCATTATTATTATTGTTATTATTATTTTATCTTTTTTATTACCCCTTGTGGACACCAAAAAATGCATACCTGGATATCATGCTCGGCCTCGCGTCAGCAACGGCGCCGAGCGAAGAAACCCCGGAGAAAGCACGCACAAAAGGCCCCACAGCCCGTGGGCCTCAAAGAGAATCAAACGGGCCACGACTCGTGCCCACAATGGGCTCAGAACGGGCCCCCGACATACACACCCCCTGGGGAGCACTTCAGCGGCACGCTCAGCCCCCCCCCAGTGGGCCTCAACGGCACGCCCTGGTGGAGCTCCAGCGGCACGCCCCTTCGGGCTCTCAGCGGCATAGCCCAAGGCTGTTCAGCGGCACACCCCCCTGGGGTGCTCAGCGGCACAGCCCAAGGCTGCTCAGCGGCACACCCCGGGGGTGGCTCCAGCGATACACCCCCCTGGGGGTCTTCACCGGCACACCCCCCACGGAGGGGTCTTCAACGATACACCCCAGGGAGTGGGTTTCAACGGCACAGCCCTCAGGGGCCTCAGCGGCACGCCCTCAGCAGGCCTCAGCGGCACGCCCTTCGGGCCATTCAGCGGCACGCCCAGCAGGGGCTTCAACGGCACGCCGTTTTGACTCTCCAGCGGCACGCCTGTTCAGCCCGCCAACGGCACAGCGGTGAAGCTTTTCAACGGCAAGACGACGTGAAGCCCATGCCCTAGGCATCCTTGGCGCGCAGCAAGCCGTCTGAGGTGGCAGTCGACGACTGGGCCACATAGCCTACCCCACTGACAGCCAGGACGGAGCAGGTGAATCACCATCATCACAGTCGGCTTCCCGCCTTCGACGGTGGTGCTCGAAGTCGCCGGCTGCCCAGAGTATAAAGACCCCGGCTTTCGACAGAGAGGAAAAGAGGAAGGGGAGGAGAAAAAAAGCCCGGAGAGAAAGAAGACACACACAGAGACGCGCGGGGAGGAAAAGAGAAGAAGGGAGAAGAGAGGAGGAAGCTTCCCGGCGTGAGCTCCCTCCGACGACCACCGGGAAGAAGCAAGAGTAAGAGAGAGAGAGTTGAATGTAATGGGGGAGAGGGTCGGGGACGGTGGCCCATGTCTTAGGCCCCAATACTTTCTGCCCTCTTGTATTCCATTCATTCTCCCGTTCTTCGTCTTGGGTTTTTTTCTTTCTTTTGTCCATGGCCTCATTTGGGCGTTTGCTTTTGTAATATGTATGTAGGGCTACGTCCTCTTGATTCCCATGAATGAAAACCACCCTCTCCGGGTTTCCCTTCGATTTTGTTGGTTTATGCTAGGCCTTGCGGGTTTTTGACGGGCTGCCCGTTCCTCCCTCTGTCTCCCCACTCCTCCGGTGTCCTTGGGGGCCTCCATGTCGATGTGAGCACTATCCCATGAGCCTTAGTCTCATAGGCCCTTTAACCCTTTCCATGGCCATCTGCCTTGTTCACCGGCTTAGGGGAGAGGGAGACCCTTACCCTCTCTCCGAATACACAGTAATCAAGTGGCCTATCCCCGACCTTGAATCCCCTCCCTCCTTCAGTGAATAGCCTGTAAAACCTCCCAGCCCATACACTTAGCCCTTTCAATCCTCCAGCACACCTCTCCGAGCTTTGGCCGGCACACTAGTTTTGGCCCTCAGCGGCACACCTCATTTGCCCTCAGCGGCACACCCCCTTCTGCCCTCAGCGGCACACACACCCAATTAGCCATTGGCCGGCACACTTGTAGCCCTTAGCCCTTGGCCGGTACACAACCCCATTAGCCCTCAGCGGCACGCCCCCATTAGCCCTCAGCGGCACGCCTAGACTGGCCCTCAGCGGCACGCCCAAGTTGGCCCTCAGCGGCACACCCACCAGCCTCCAGCGGTGCACCCCGTTGGGGTTCTTGGCCGGCATGCTTCTTGACCCGATTGACCCCTGGCCGGCACACTCTCTAGGCCCCTCAGCGGCACACTCCTTGGCCAGCCCCAGTCCACATTATACGCCCTTAGAGACCTTCAGTCTGTTTTTCTCCTTCGTGTTTTCCGAGGCTCTACAAAGGTGTTGCTCCCTCCGGGGGGCCCATCTCCAGTTGTCGGGTTCCGCCACTCCATGTGGGCGCGTCCCCTGTATCTCCCTTACGCCCCGGGGTAAGGGGAGATGCTGCCGAATTTTTGTGAGAAACTAATAAATGATTAAAAGAGACAAAAGGAAGCAACAAACGAACATGATGATTAATGAAGCCTGTACACTCATCAAGCCACTGCCGGCATCACCACGAGAACTGAACCGAACTAATTAACTACCCGGCAGCCCGAACGTCCGACCCGCAAAAAAGGGGGCCGAACCGAGCAAAGAGAACAAAACACGGGAGGAGTTTTATATAAAACCACACGAAAGTTAAGATCAGAAGAAAAGAAAAGCCTTAAAACAAATAATCGAAGACTGATCGAGCCTCCACCATCACGCCCCATTGGCCTTCAGCGGTACGCCCCTTTGGCCTTCAGCGGCACGCCCTCATTGGCCTTCAGCGGCACGCTCCCTTGGCCTTCAGCGGTACACCCCTTTCAACCCTCAGCGGTACGCCCCTTGAACCTTCAGCGGTACACTCCCAACCCCCAGCGGTACGCTCCTTTGGCCTCCAGCGGTACGCCCCTTTGCTGCCCTTCAGCGGTACGCCCCTCTTTGCCACCCTTTAGCGGTACGCCCCTACCTTCCCTTCGCCGGCACACTATATCTATATATGCATATAGCATGACATAGCATTAATAATGGCAAATAAATTGATGAAAATTATGCTAATTAAAGGGCTCCGAATGTGCAACATTAATAATGACAAAGGAGGTGGGGGGGAATAAGAAAATAAAATAAATGATAATATTAATAGTAATAAAAGAAGAAAAATCATCCGGGACAAGGGCATAAAGAAGTAATAACCAGCAAAGGAAAGAGAAGAGCATATAATAAAAAAATCCCAGATAAAAGATGCTAGGGTCCACACTGCAGTCCCATCTCTCCCCGGGATCCGATGCAAAAGGAACAACAACGCTGCCCTTTCAGGTCGAGCCCGAGTCTCGGGAATTACCCCGATATGGCGAGGCTTTGATCTAACCTCGGGCCGACATCCTAATCGGACCGGATTTATTTTCTCGTTCCGGATACCTTCCGAATCTTTATTAAAATTGCCGCATGTTCGGCAGACATTTGAAGGGATCTACCTCGGTTTTCTCAGTATGACTCTGCCACGGACCTGTGTCCGAATACGAAAAGGCCCACGAGTGACCGACACGGCCGACAGTTTATGGCCTTAATACAACCCTCAACGTGATCTATTCCCAACCTCTTTCGCACAATTAGTATTATTCTTTTCGGCCGCGGGGCCCCTAATTTCGGCAATTAATCAAGGGTATTCCCTCGTATGAGGGATGTAAATGACGTCGTGACCTTTACGGCGCGACGGGATTCGGTCCCGACACGAACCACACAATCGTTTGACGAAGTCAGATTCGAGCGCACCATGGGCTCTTCGGAGCCCGAATAAATCGTCACCTCGGTGACTGGCACGCCCACGCACCCAATAAACGAATAAACCAACGAGAAGAAATGATGAGCGAAATTTAGTGCGTCCACAACTCTGGCACGCCCGGTGGGACAGATCCACCCTTCATCTCTTTGCCGAAATTAGGGGCCCCACGGCCCCCTTCTTGTTACACTAATTGCGCCACTTTCTTAAATGCAGAGTTAAACAAAGAAGGGAAAGCGACATCATGGAGCCGACAATGGCTGTCGTCTGCAGCCCTGAGGTGGTGGAGAACCATGTCCGAGGCGGCTACCTGGCGGTGCCCCTCAACTTCGGGAGCTTCCCTCCCACCGTGGGCTTCCCCAACTTCTTGGGGGTGGCCTTCGCCGAGATCCTCGACGTGGAGACGCCCGAGGACGCCCAGATCAACGCCCCCACTCCCGGGCCCATGGGAGCTGCTGCCGGCCGAGCTGTGGCCGAAGACAACAATAGCGTCCCCACAGTGACGCTCAGCTGCAACGTGCACCACGTGCACCACACTACCGGCCCATCCCACCAGGGGTCGACATCCCATCGAAGGAGGCTCCGGAGGAACAGCACCGGCACCGGCTCAGGGCGTCGCACCTCCAACTCCGGGAAGTCAATGACTGTTGGAGCCCTCCGAGTCCGCCTAGACGGACAGAAGTCCTAACCGGCGCCGGACCGCGTCGTCTCGACCGTCCCAGTCCGTAACTCTTTCCAGGGACTGGAGAAGCTAAAAAAGAGGGCAGCGCCCGTGACCCGAGTCGTGGCACCAAAGAGGACGCCGGTTCACAGGCCGGCTAAACTGAAGCAAGTCTGGGTGCCTAAGGAGACCCAGCCCACTGCACCCGCCCAGGCAGGGCCCAGCACTTTCCGCCCCAAGAGGGCCTGACGCGATGACAGGGTTGAGGTACAGACCCCCACTCTCCGACCGGCACCTGTCATCCCGGTGCCGTCCGAGAATGTTCATCGCCGTCGCCGAGGACGCCGACACAATGCCGCCCGCCCGACTCTCACGGCCTACTCCCCTCCTGCCGCTGTCATCGACGCGCAATCCCAGGCCGTTCTCCCTGACCAGGAGTGGGAAGGGATCGAGCAGGCCATGAGGAACTACCTCCGAGGCCCGGGTAGCACTCCCGCCGGCCGCCAGACACTGCTGGGGGCAATGGCCTCCGCCTTCCAGGAAGAAAGGGGGGGACCTACACCTAGCATGGAGTCGAGGATCCGCCCGCAGGAGCCGCGCCAGTCCCCTGTACGGGAGGAAGCGCCGCCCCGACGGTCGGTCTTTGATAGGCTGACATTCCCAGGAGGATCGTCCAGGAGGGCGTCAAGAAGAAATAAGAATAAGAAATGGCAGACATTCACCTGTAATATGGCAGGAGTTCATGGTCGGTATGGGGCCTTACCCACCGACCCGGAAGAATTGGCCAGAATAGCCGTCAGGCCGGGACCCCTCACTAGAAGAGGGAGAGCGGCAGGCGACACGACATCCACAGCTGCCACAGGGACCGTACCTGAAGAGCCCCTTGCGGCCCTCACGGCCAATGTGGTCACCACCGGCGACACGAGTGGCGGACCCTCGACATCATCCGAGGACGCCCCGGTCGAAGGGACAGGGGGCAGGCCCAGTCTCCCCACAGCTGACCCAGCAATGCTGCTTATGATACAATGATTCCAGCAGGAAATCGAATCACTTAAAAAGCAGCTGAATGAGCGAAACACACCACCCCCAATATCCTGGCAGACCGAGGTTATACCCGAGGTACCCAGGTACAGGGGGCAGTCTTCAGAGGCAGCTCTTCCAGCAACCCTCGATCCTCTCGGGGGGGCACCCCCGCAGCAAGCACATTGCACAGCAGTGACCCCGCCACAGGCTCCGCTTTCACAAGGGTCCCCCATGGCCCCCCGAGCGACCGTGGTAGCCACTCCGAGCGCGCAGCCCGCTCATTTCTACCCGAGTCCAGTCGACCCGGCGGCAGTCAGCCGGTTGATGCTCGAGCAGATGATAGAGATGAAGCTGGCCGAGAGGGGCGATGGGGATCAGACGCCTTTCGACGTCTATCAGGTACCCTACCCGGCTCATTATGCTGCCAGGAAGTTGCCGGCTGGCGTCACCAAGCCGCCGAAATTTGAAAAGTTCAACGGGCAAGGGTCTCCCAGAGAGCACATTGCCTACTATGTGAACGTCATGGGAGACCTGGCTGCTGATGAGGCCTACCTTCTGAAGTTCTTCGGCTCAACACTTACCGGACTTGCCTTTGAATGGTACTCCGGCTTGTCACCCGGGTCGGTGGCCGATTGGCCCCACATGCAGAAGAAGTTCAAGGAAAGGTTCTACGTCGCCGAGAGAGAAGTTACCATGGCTGAACTCTACGCCACAAGGCAGAAGAATGATGAGTCGGCCCTCGACTACATTAAAAGATGGAGGAACCTTAGTATGAGGTGCAAACGCCCCCCGCATCAGGAGGACGCAGTGCAGATCTGCAAGCAAAACTTAAAGAAAGAAATCCTAGAAAGGATGATCGGCACTGAGGTCAAGACATTTGACCGCCTGAACAATGTGGTAGCAGAGATCGAGGCATTCTTGGCCCGATACTCCTCCACCCCAGCCATGTCAAGCCAGAGGGCCAGGCAGGCGGAGAAGAAGCCGGCTCCCCCGGAGGTGCATGCACTAGACTTCCAGGCTTTTGAAAAGCAGAAGGAGAAAGCCAAGGGAGCGGCCAACCCTCTGCCGCCCAGAACCACAGAGCGGCGGGAAGGCCCCTCGCTAAGGGAGAAGATGAGAAACAAATTATATTCCTTCTCCCGGGACAAGTCCAAGCTCCTGTTTGAATGGGCAACTAGCTACAGTAAAATCACACTGCCAGAGCCGAAAAGGCCTGGCGACTTGAAGAAGAAGGATGACCCGCGCTTCTGCATGTACCACCGGGTGCTCGGGCATACTATTGAAGACTGCTACGTCTTCAAGGACGTTATTGAGACCTTAATCAAGGACGGGGAGCTGGACATGGGGGAGCATAAAGTAGACCCCCCGCAGCCACACGAGCTGCCCAGCATAGCCTCCTCCGTCAACATGATCTCATTATATCAGGAGTTACCAGAAGAGTGGGCGGAAGCCTGTGCCCGCGCCACTTATGAGACTTTTGTCCTGGCCCCGGCCCAAGATCAAGAGGGTTGGCAGACCGTGCCCGGAAAGAACAGAAAGGTGCGTGCCCCTCAGTCCGCCCCACGAATTCACCCAAGGGACGCGACACCCTTGCCGGCACCATCACCGGCGAGCCCGGTTCGCCATGACACGGCCCCCAGGCTGGTCATGAGGCGGCCCACCCACAACAAGAAGAGCTCTGTCCCGCTGCGAATGCACCAGAAAACCAGCCCGGCGGTCGAGAAACTCCAGGCTATTATTGACGGGCTTGAAGATTATGAGCAGCCCAAAATCCAGCCCGTGGAGCTAAAAGAATATGTCCCCTGGGAGGAGTTCGAATCACTCGAGCTGGCTCCGGGAACAAAAGCTGAAATAGAAAAAGAGCCTCCCCTGTGGGGTGAGCTTCTTCAAGAGCGGCCATTGGCCACGGCAGGGAAGAAGAAGAAGAAGAGAAGACCCAGGGGCAAGAAGAAGAAGGAGGTCGTCCTCGCCTGCAACACCCTCTCGGCGCTGTTCGACACAGCTCTCTCCCTGGAAGAGAAAGAAGAAGAGCCACCCCATGAGCCAGCAGAGGTGAGTCAAGCTGAAGCATCCACCTCCCAGCACGCCACCAGGTCAGGGAGGAAGTGGGGGCACCCTCCTCAGAGCAGCCTCAACATCATGCTCAGGGGGGAACAACCATACCAGGTTCCCGAGCCCGAGGTCCGAGGCACCGAGATCCCTCCTCCATCAGGTCTCTACCCCGGAGGCACCAAAAGTCAAGGCGCCCCGTCATTCGCCGAGTTCCTGTCAGCTCGAGCAGGAAGGTGGGCGCACCCCCAGGGGTCCGCAGCGACCAGTAAAGCAAGCATCCCCCAAGCTCTACCAGCTACAACTCCTGCCCAGCCAGAGGAAGAATTCAGCGGCACCCCAAACCTCGCCGAATTCATGCGAGCAGCGGAGGAGGCCCAACAGGCCCCGCCTGCTCAACGGGCTACCACAGATCCCGCAAAGGAGGCATCCCCTGATCAGACACCCCAACCTCAGGATGGGGGCAGGCGTGCCAGACCCGAAGAAATGAAACTACTCAAGGTACGGGCCGCCGAACGGATAGTCAGACACCTCAAGAAGATCCCGACCCGATTCACCGTATGGGAGATGTTGTCCTTGAACGAGGAAACACGGCAAGCCATCATAGTCGCCCTCCAGACGCCAGCACAGCTTGAAGCTTGTCTGGCAGAAATATCACCTGAAGTAGCAGTGGCTTTCACAGAAGATGACATGCTCCTACCGACTTGCAGCCATAACAGGCCCCTCTACAAGAAAGGGCAGCTGAACGGCCAGCCTATCAACAGGGTCTTGATCGACCCAGGGGCAGCAGTCAATATACTCCCGTATCGGGTGTACCAGAAACACTATTTCGACGTACACCTGGTTGAGGTTAAAAATGTCAAGATTGCCGGCCTCAACCAGAAATGTGAGGTGCCCATGGGGGTTGCAAAGTTCAGCCTGACCTTTGATGACTTCACCACCAAGGTTCAGTTCCACGTCATCAACTCCAGCACTTCCTACAAGGCGTTGCTCGGTCGGCCTTGGCTACACCAGAACAGAGTGGTGCCCTCCACCCTGCATCAATGCATCAAATACCCCTGTGAGGGGAAGGAAGTCAGGATCTTCGCCGACCTCCACCCGTTCGAGGTGTTCGAGTGTCACCTGTCAGATGCCAACTTATACTTAGAGAAGGCGAAGCAAGCTCCTCAAGTCATCCAAGACAAGGGAAAGAAGAAAATGGAATCGGGAGGCTGGTTTCCTCCGCCGCCTCCAGGGTATGTGGCTCCCCCACATGTACCATTTGTTGCACAAGAAGAAGGGGTATTTAGGGCAGCCCCTCTCGCCATCTACCCCACACCGGGGGCACCCTGCCTCAAAGACCTGCTAGAAGATGTCAGGGTCCCGCCAGGGATCGTCAAGCCGATAGCGAAAATTGAATGCCAAGCAGCTGAACAACTGAGAACCTTCGAGGTGCCTAACTCTGAGGGGCCGCCCACTATTTTTTATGTGGCTGGGGAGAAGCCAGTCAGGGAAGACGATGATTGCCGGTTCCCTGACGAGTTGCATGACCCGCACGTCCCCATTACGGGGCTTCCACACATGACTGACCAGGCAGCCAGAATGGTCAGAAAGTAGAAGATTCCTCCCTACCAGCCCTCCAGCCGGAAGGAAATGTTTGAAAGAATGTGGAACCCACCAAACCTGGATCGACGGTTGCTGAAGATCACCAAGCACCCCGGTCTGGGCTTCTCACTAGAAGATTACTACGAGACTGATGTCATATCGGTCTCAACATGGCCCGGCGACGACCCCGCAGAAGCTGCAGATTCACGGGAAACCCACCAAGACACATGTCCCGGGGCCCCGACCGAGGAGGCACAAGACGAAGAAGTATTCCTGTGGAAGCCTCCCAGCCGCTGCTACATGGAGAAGACCCCCTCCTTCTCCGAAGTGTCGACCTCGAGAGGGCATGTGGATGCCAAAAAAATGACGATGATGGTGATGGCGACATTTGCGTCTACACATTAGAGCGCGAGTCGAAGACAGAAATGCCGAATAAACCTCATGCCTCGCCCGATCAGGACGAGAACTCACTTGGTGGTCCGCTATCCGCTAAGGAAGCCCCCTAAGCAGAAGATACAGCTACAAGGCTCCGACCAGCCATGCCGAGAGCTGAATCAGAGAAGAGTCGGGAACTCCGGCACAGTCTCGGCATGCACCGAAAGTCACGCAGAATCTGGGACCGAGTCCCAGAGGCTACAAACGGAATATTATAGAGGTCACACATCGCAACCGGAGCATGCCGGGAATGTCAACATTCATAACAAACAGCCTCGACTTTGGAAAGAATCCGTTCCGTGCTTAAAACGGCGCGGGAGGGCCTTAAAGCGGCACGCCTTAAAACGGCGCGCCCCCTTGCTAAACGGCGCGCCCCCTTGCTAAAACGGCATGGCCAAACCGGCGCGCCCCTCTCCCTTGAATGGCCCAATTCCGGCGCGCCCTCTCCCCTTGTTTAAACCGTTAAAACGGCGCCACCTTTTGTATGCTATTACGGCATGGCCAGTTTGAAGGCCAAAAAGCATAATACGGCATGGCCATTTTGAAGGCCAAAAAACATAATACGGCATGCCAATTACACTTGAGTTAAACCGGCGTGGTCACTATTCCCCCCGCGCCGTTTTAACCCCTCATCCTGTTCCCTGAAGCATTTCTACGGCGCGCTACTTTTGGACAAGCCATCACCATATGCTCTTCTTAAAACGGCGCGTCGAATGAAATGAGTTTAACCTCATCCTGTCCCGTCTGCCGACCGATACTCTGTTCTGCATAAATGAGATGCACAGAACATTCAATGCCCCTGGTTCTGTCTCAACCTCCGTTCGACAGCACAGAAGCTTACTGGCGAAGCAACCCCCAGCAAACCTACGAACATCTCGTCCTCGAACGAGCAACAGCGTACGGGATGAATCAACGGCGTCCAGCACAACGAGTCGACTCCTGACTTTGTTGCGGACGAGGTGGAATTGGCAGGGACGCTCCGAGGCTGGCTGATATATATAGGGCAGCATTGTGAAGCAAAGAGAAGGGGGATGATCAAGAGAAGAAGGGAACAGAAGAAGAGAGAAAAGAAAAGAGAGAAGGGAGGAGAAGGAGCTACTGGCATCTGAGAGCTCCACGGTTCTGGGCTGAAGAAAAGAGAAAGAGGTAGGGGGCGAGAGTGAGAGGTGAGTTGGAGGGGGAGAAGCCAATGCTTCCCTCTCCCTCCTCCGTCTAATGCATCTCTCTTTCTCTCCATCGAATGTATTTTCCCTTTTTGGTTTGTAACGCCTTCTCTTCTATTTTATCTGTATCAAGTTTCCTTCCCCGTTGTGTGGGTGAATAAAAGAAGAAAAGTCTGTTTTGCAACTCTTGTGTTCTCTGTTCCATTCTCTGCTCCGTCTTCTCATTCTCCGGTCATCCCTGGCCCTTGAGGGCTGCCCTTCCATGGCATGACCCACAAAGGTACCCACTGTCGGATGAACATTCATTGCCCTACTGTGGCATAGATTCCGTCTCGCCCCGAATATCGTCGTCCATGAGTCGTGGTCGCTCTCGTAGGCTGGCCCTCGAGCGTTCCATACTCATACTCGGACTAACGGACTGCCGTGAGGCCGCTCCGCATTTTTGAGAGTTTACCCGGGAGTAATCCGCGTGGTGACTTTTGCTTCTCTCTGGCAAGCCCCGGTCTAGGGGAGGTGCTGCCCGATTTTCGCCAAGGCTAAGAACGCTCAACAACAGGTGAACGAGTTGAACTAATGAAGAACGAAGTGAGGCCTCTGTGAGCAAACTGCTTGAATAAAACTCTTAGACGTTCATACTGTTTTCGTCATAACAAACGATTAAAATGGTTAAAACTCTTGAAACCTCCTCATTACCAGCTTGATCTATCAACCGAACGGGCAAATCAACCCCTGAATCAATCCACGGGTGAAAGGAAAGGAAAACGCAGTAACAGAGCTCTGAAACACCCCCATATGGCTATCCCGGCGCGGGTTAAAACGGCGTGGTCATTGTTCCACCGCGCCGCTTCAACCCTCCTCACAAACCTCCCCATCTCTTTCTCTAGATGCTAAACGGCGCGCCCCAATCTCTCCTTGCCCTCCATATCCGGCGCGCCCCATTTCCCCCCTATTGAACGTTAAAACGGCGCGCCCCCAATCTCCCCATTCAACATTAAAACGGCGCGCCCATCTCCATCTTACCGAAGCCCAAAAACGGCGCGCCCCATTTATCCCCTATTGAACCTTAAAACGGCGCGCCCCATTTCTCCTCTATTGAACCTTAAAACGGCGCGCCCCATTTCTCCCCTATTCACCTTAAAACGGCGCCCCATTTCCTCCTGTCAAGACCCTAAATCGGCGCCATATTCTTCCTTCCCAATTCCGGCGTGCTTCCTTAACAAAAGGGGGTAAATGGCTAGTAAAAAAAAGGAATGGAAAGGTTCAAAGGGAAATACAAGAGATCAATGCCATTAATAAAAGAATGAACGAAAGGAGCTCCATCACCCGCGCCTTAATTGAATTTTTGTTCCGGGGGCGCTGCCCCCGGAAACCCCCGCAAGGGGCGCTGCCCCCTTGACCCCCGCGACCTGACCGAGCAGGTCGAACCCCGCGACCTGACCGCGCAGGTCGATCCGCGTGTGAGGGCGCACGTTAGTAAGCTCGGGCTGTGCACTTAATAATTCACTCCCTCGGACTGGGTGCAAAGAGAAAACCGACGATGCCCTATGGTATCGGACGTGGTTTACGGAATTTCTGACATGGCCACAGTTCGAAATCATCTCCGGCCGACAGTCTATCAACTTGACCCGTTTCTACCGGGATCCAATTCCGTATTCTCATTAAACTTGCCTTGTTCGTGGCAGACATTCACGCGGTTTTGTCATCGTCTTTTATACTACAAGCACGGAGCTTCGTCCGAACATGAAGTGGCCCATGAGTGGCCGACATAGTCTGAACATTCACGTCCCAAGACGAGTTTCTAGCATAGTTCGTCTTTCACTATCCTCCTGCATTATTAGTATTCTCTTTAGGCCGTAGGGCCCTTATTCCCGGCAATCAATCAAGGGTGTTCCCCCGTATGGGGGATGTAAATAACGCCGTGGCCTTTATGGCACGGCGGGTTTCGGTCCCGACACGAACCACACAATTGTCTGATTAGTCAGATCGAGCGCACCATGGGCTTCCACGAAGCCCGAATAAATCGTCACTTTGTGACTGGCACGCCCACGCACTTAATAAACGCCAATAAACAAATAAACAATGATTTTATTAAATAAAAAGTGCGTCCACAGGGCACGCCAGCGAGGCACCTCCACCCCGGCCGGCCGGCGAAACAAGGAGCAGAAGCATGGGCCAGGCTCCGAGATCCCCTCGATACAACCCCGTCATGTACGCCTTGTACCATAGGCAGCAACGGGAGATCGAGACGCTAAAAGTACGACTGGGTGAGTTGACCTCGCTAGTCGCCGACCTGATCCAGGGATCTCTTCCCCCGCGGGGTGGCCGCATGTCTCGGCCCCGAGATGCCAGTCCTGACACCCCCGTCTGGTCAAGAAGGGAATTGAGAGACACGGCAAGCCTATTGATCGGGTGACCAACCAGGCAGGGCTTGACACTCCAAGAGAAGCTGCAGAAGCCCTACTCCTTCCCGAGAGAGAAGACCCGGGGCATCTTCGACTAGGCCTGCCATTACGGCAAGGTCTCCCTCCCACGGTCCAAGAGGCCACAAGACACCAGAAGGGGTGGGGACCCGCTATTTTGCCCTTACCACCAGATGCTGGGCCACGCCATTGAAGACTGCTATGTCTTCAAAGACATTGCTCAAAGCCTCATTGACAGGGATGAGCTCAGAATGGGGGACTACGTGGTAGCCCCGCCATGCCCCCACGTGGCGGACAGCCCCAGGGCAGGAGCCTACACTGTGTCCATCCAATACCAGGCGCCTGAAGATGCGGCTACCCCGGCCCCCGCAGGAGCGGTCTATGATGAATACACAGAAGAGCCCGAGATGGACCTATGCCCCTCTGAGCCAGCGGACCTCACGTACCCGGCGGCTACGGCCCAGTAGGAGTGCGAGGTGAATGCAGCCTCCATGCCCAGTCATGATGAACAAGAAGAGGAAGATGGCGTCCTCGAGCCCGTGGACAATGAAGACCAGGACTTCGTCGATTTGTCGCCAGCCCTGCCGGAAATTGAAAATGGCGGCCAGGTCACGGTCGACGAACTGATTGAGGTCAACCTTGGTACAGAAGACGACCCCAGGCCAACTTTTCTGAGTGATCTTATGCCCCTACAGGAGAGAGAACAATACACAAAGTTGCTGTAAGAATTCCGGGATTGCTTTGCCTGGAATTACAAAGAAATGCCTGGGCTCAGTACCGAAGTGACTCAGCACATATTGGCCATTGATCCCAAGGTGGAACCAGTGAAGCAACCTCCCCGGCGCATGAGGCCGGAGCTAACCAGCCAGATATGCAAAGAGGTCGACAAGCTCATAAATGTCGGCTTCGTGGCGGAAAATCAATACACCACATGGCTGGCCAATATTGTACCAGTAAAAAAGAAGAATGGACAAATCAGGATTTGCGTGGACTTCCGCGACCTGAATAAAGCCTGCCCGAAAGATGACTTCCCGGTGCCTATCACCGAAGTGATGATTGATGCAATCACTAGCCACGAGGCCCTATCCTTTATGGATGGGTCGTCCGGCTATAACCAAATCTGGATAGCCGACCGCGATCGGGTCCATACAGCTTTCCGGTCACCCAAAGGGATATTTCACTACAAGAGGATGCCCTTCGGCCTCAAGAATGCCGGTGCCACATATCAACGGGCAATGACCAAGATCTTCGACGAGCTGCTGTACGGCAAGGTCGAGTGCTACATTGATGATCTGGTCGTCAAGATGAAGAAAAGAGACGAGCACCTGAGTGACCACAGGGTCATCTTCCAAAGGCTCCGGCAGTATGGGCTGAAGATGAATCCCATGAAGTGCGCCTTTGGCGTGTCCAGTGGGAAATTTCTCGGCTTTATTGTCCGGCACAGAGGGATCGAGATCGACCCCCTGAAGATAAAGGCCATCCAGGAGTTGCCTCCTCCGAGGAGTCTGGGAGAGCTGAGGTCCCTGCAGGGGCGTTTAGCTTACATCCGCAGGTTCATCTCCAACCTGTCAGGGCGCTGCCAACCCTTCCACAGACTGATGATGAAGAATGCACCCTTCAGCTGGGGTCACGAATGCCAGCACGCGTTCGACCAGCTAAAGGAGTACCTGAAGACCCCGCCTGTCCTGGGGGCACCTGTCAAAGGCAGACCGATGATTCTGTACATAGCGGCCACCGAATATTCACTAGGGGCAATGCTCGCCCAGAACAATGATGAGGGAAAAGAGCAGGCTCTTTACTATCTCAGTCGAAGGTTGGTGGGTGCAGAGGCTAAGTACACCCCGATTGAGAAGATCTGCCTTGCCTTGGTCTTCGCAGTCAAAAAGATGAGGCACTACATGCTGTCCCATGAAGTAAGTCTGATATCCAGAGCTGACCCCATCAAGCACATTCTCCTCCAGCCAGTCCCAAAGGGGCGCCTTGGCAAGTGGGCCGTGCTGCTCATGGAATTTGACATCACCTACGTGCCACAGAAGGCCGTTAAGGGGCAAGCCGTCGCGGATTTCTTCGCAGCACACCCTGTGCCTGAAGACTCTCCGTTGGCCACAGAGCTACCCGAGGATGAAACACTGGAGGTAGACCAAATACAACAAGCCATCTGGCAGCTTTACTTTGATGGAGCCTCGAGGACAGAAGCGACCCTGTCCGGGCATGCCAAGGTGCGGGCCGGAGCTGGCATCGTCCTCAAATCCCCAGACGGAGAAGTGATGCACACTTCCCGCTGCATTAGCAAACCTTGCACCAATAATGAAGCAGAATATGAAGCTCTGATCATCGGCCTCCAGGTCACCCTTCAAATGGAGATCAAAATGCTCCAAGTGTTCGGCGATTCGCTGCTGGTCGTCAAGCAAGTCCAGGGACAGTTTGATGTCCGAAAACCTGAGCTGCTCCCTTATCACACTAAGGCGAAGCGGCTCATGGAGCGATTCTACCTCCTCGAGATAGGCCATGTCGCCAGAGGGGAGAACGCACAAGCCGACGCATTTACAAAATTGGCAAGCTCACTGGCAGTGCCCCCGGATGGATCTCTCCATATCCAAGTAATAAACCAGCGCCAGATGCCCAGCATGATAGAAGAGGAGCCAGAAGAAGAAGAACTAGAAGTCACTGCAGCAGAAGCCGTCGGCCTACCTGACTGGAGAGCCTCCCTGATGCAGTGGTTCAAACACCAGCAATTACCTGACCGAAGAGAAGAAAGGATCAAGCTAGTCAGAACCAAAGACTCCTATGAGCTCCGAAACGGAATATTGTTCCGAATTGTGGCGGATGCCAAACAGAAGCTACTCCTCCGATGCTTGTCCATTGAAGAAGCTTGGAGGGTTATGAAGGAGGTCCATGCCGGCACAGCTGGCGCACACCAGGCGGGCCCGAAGATGAAAATTGAAATCAAGAAACTTGGCTACTATTGGCCTGCAATGTTCAACGATTGTTGCGAGTACGCTAAGTCGTGTCAGAGATGCCAGGAGCATGCCACTATACCCAGGAGGCCTCCCGTGCAACTGCACCCAACCGCGCCCAGTTGGCCGTTTGCCCAATGGGGAACAGATGTTGTGGGCCCCTTACCCGCATCTTCCACAGGCTGCAAATACATTCTGGCGGCGACCGACTACTTCTCCCGCTGGGCAGAGGCTGTTGCCTTACGAGAAGTCACCGGAGAGATCGTGGTCAGGTTTGTCCGCCGCAATATCATATTCCGATTTAGCGTGCCCGACCGGATTATGTCGGACAACAGCAGCCACTTCCGTAACCAGAAGGTTTACCGGCTAGCAGAAAGATACAGAATTGACTGGAGGACATCGACTCCTTACAATCCACAAGCCAATGGGCTGGCCGAAGCTTTCAATAAGACACTTTGCACTCTTCTGGCCAAGACTGTTAGCTCTAATAAAAGGGGCTGGGAAGAAAAAATGTATGAAGCGCTTTGGGCGTACCGAACCGTATACAAGACCCCAACGGGCTGCTCGCCCTTCTCTCTCGTATACGGCTCGGAAGTAATCGTCCCCGTCGAACTGGAGATACCGTCCCTCAGGGTCGCCATTCAGCATGGGCTTGTCCCCGAAGGGCAGACCAACACCGAGCGAAGGCTCGATGAACTCTCCAGTCTGGAAGGAAAGCGGCTTCAAGCCCAACAGAATATCCAGGTCTACCAAGCTCGGATTGCACGCGCCTTCGACAAGCTCGTCAAGGAACGCGAATTCAAGAAGGGCGACCTTGTTATGGTCAAGAGAAGAGATCTCATGGCGGCCAACCCCAAGGGTAAGCTAAACGAGAACTGGCTCGGACCCTACGTAGTCCAAAAAGTCTACGAAGGTGGAGCCTATGTAATTGTCAACCACCGCGGGGAGGTTCAATTCCCGCCTCTTAATGGAAGGCACTTGAGATTGTACCACGCTCTGGCGCCCCCATTCAGGTAATAATATTACTCTTCGCCCCATTTTGGGGCGGATTTGCGTGATTAATGTCCGAATGATTTGGCCACCAGCCGGGTTTCCAAAAAAAGAGAGAAGAAAAAAATAGAAAGAGAAAAAGAGAAGAAGCAAAAAAAGAGAGAAGAAAAAATAGAAAGAGAAAAAGAGAAGAAGCAAAAAAAAGAAGAGAGAAAAAATAGAAAGAGAGCAAAGAGAAGAAGCAAAAAGAGAGAAGAAAAAAGAAGAAGCAAAAAAGAAGAGAGGAAAAAAATAGAAAGAGAAAGAAGAAGAAGCAAAAAAAGAGAGAAGAAAAAAATAGAAAGAGAAGAAGAGAAGAAGCAAAAAAAAGAAGAGAGAAAAAATAGAAAGAGAAAAAAGAGAAGAAGCAAAAAGAGAGAAGCAAAAAGAAGAAGCAAAAAAGAAGAGAGGAAAAAAAAAGAAAGAGAAAGAAGAAGAAGCAAAAAATATATTTAAAAAAGGAAGAAAAAAAAGAGAGAAAAGAAGAACCAGAAAAGGGGAACGCCCCCCATTTTCAGTTGCCGTCCCGCATCAGCGGGGGTACTAGAAGTTGACTAAACAAACTCTTTTCTCCGTCCTCCCCGGGCGGTGAGTACCCCTTCTGCTCGGACCTCACGGTCGGGTCATTGACTAGACAAACTCTTCTCTCCGTCCTCCCCGGGCGGTGAGTACCCCTTTGGCTCGGACTTCCCGTCCGGGTCATTGACTAAACAAACTCTTCTCTCCGTCCTCCCCAGGCGGTGAGTACCCCTTTGGCTCGGACCTCCCGTCCGGGTCATTGACTAAACAAACTCTTCTCTCCGTCCTCCCCAGGCGGTGAGTACCCCTTTGGCTCGGACCTCACGTTCGGGTCATTGACTAAACAAGCTCTTCTCTCCGTCCTCCCCAGGCGGTGAGTACCCCTTTGGCTCGGACCTCCCGTCCGGGTCATTGACTAAACAAACTCTTCTCTCCGTCCTCCCCAGGCGGTGAGTACCCCTTTGGCTCGGACCTCACGTCCGGGTCATTGACTAAACAAGCTCTTCTCTCCGTCCTCCCCAGGCGGTGAGTACCCCTTTGGCTCGGACCTCCCGTCTGAGTCACTGACTAAACAGATCCTTCTATCCGCCATCTCTGAACGACGAAAAGGGTCTCTGGCCAAGTACCCCTCGCCCGAGACCAGCACGCGTCACCAATATTACGGCAAAACCAGGGAGTCGCCCGTTCGGTATGGTGTAGTGGTCCCCTCGTCCTCCCCCTGGGAAGGCGAGCACTCTCCTATACCCTGGCATGGGTCCCTGCCTGGTCCTCCCAAAGCGAAGCCCCGCAGAGACTCGTACCCTGCCAATGGGTCTCTACACAAAAAGAAAAAATACAAGAGCAAGGGAAGAGGAAGAAGAAAACAATATGCACGAAAGAGAAAGAAGGGTAAGAAGGCTCCCTCTGGGACAAATACATACACAAAGAACGCATGAAATCATAAATGCTTTGCTCTATTCAAAAGAGGATTAGGCTACATATGCTGCGGGGCATACCCTTGTGTTACAAAAATATGGGAAAGAAATGCCTAGTCGATGCCCCTGAAGATGTCCTCGAGGGCGAAGATCCCGACGCAAGGGAAGTTTATCCTGTCGCGCAGTCGGCCCCTTAATCCCTCGAGACGGGCGAGTTCCGCCTCCATGGACGCCATTTCAACTTCGGCGACGCCGAGAGCTTCCCTCTCCTCCGCAACTGCCTTTCCCGCCTCGGCGAGGTCAAGCTTAACCGCTGCAAGGTATCCTTCCAACTCCTCAACCCGGCTCTCGAGGGAGCGAACGCTGCCTTCGCCCTCCTCTAAGGCCTTCTCGTGGCATTCCTTGTTACGGCGCTGGGCCTCTAAGGCCTGTAGATACTCGTCTGCCTGGGAGCGGCGTGCTCATCAGGAGCTTGAGTCTCCAGGAATTCACGGCGTTTGACGTACTTCAATAATAGCAAGACCCGCCGTGACCATTCCCCCAGCGGACAGCCTAACGATTGCAGCGCCCCGGTCAACTGTGTCACAATGGCATGCACCTCTCGATATGATAAAGACAGGTCGGCAGAGAGCATCGTCCGCAGCGTTACCAGCATCTGGCGGACTGGCGCTTCTGACGAGGTGTGACTGACCGAAGGCATGGCTGGGGGAGTGAATTCCACGGTGCTATCCACCTCTGCCCACAAGCCGGCGTCCACCGCGACTGAAGAAGATGGAAGAGCGAGGGTCAAGTCGCCCGGCCGGCATGGCTCGACAGAGGGTTCTTGGCCAACCACCGCTAAGGAAATGGCCGAGACCAGCGCCAAAGCATCTGGCGTCTCTATCATCCGCTGCACCCCTGTCTCCTCTTCCCCGGCTCGGTCTGCTTTGGCCACTAGCTCGGCAGGCGAGGGTGCAGGTGTCTCTACTCCGGCCGAAGGAGGAGCTTCGAGTATAGCCGGACCCGAGAACGCCATCCACGAACTTCTCTCTCGCGTCTGGGATCCCTCCAGGTGTGCGCGAAGCCCCGTAAATATTTGCCTCAGGAGCGGGTCCTCCATCTGGGCCGGGAGCTTCGGGAAGGGCGGAAGTGGAACCATCAGTCGGGGTAGATGTCCCGCTTCCACGAGCGCAGCAAGGCTCTCTGCCCCAGAGCCCAAGACTGGAGCCGGCCCTCCACGGCTATCGGGCAAATGCTCGGTCTCCGTTTGGCCACGGCCTTTCGGATACGGCCAGGTGCCTTCCCCGATAGCGGCATCGCCTGACCATGGGAATGGGAATCAGCTATTCGCCATCTAGAATAAACCATGCAAAAAGGGAGACCGCGGAGCCCGCATACTCACCTCAGCCACTGGGATGATGCTACCCTCAGGCACGATCTCCCCCTCCTCTAGAGGCTCGCCTGCCGCTCTGGTAGTACCGAAGGGCTCCACAGGTGTTTCCTCTCGAAGGGCGCCGAGTAAAAAGGCCAACTTACCCATGCCGACATCGACTCCCGTTGGGCGATCGATCAGCATAGCCGGGGCAGCCTCCCCTGCGACCTCAGGTTCGGCCGGTTCTTGAAAATCCTAAAAAAGGGAGGGGGGGAGAATAAGGTTGTCAGGTAATCACAAAAAGGGAAGGGGAGCCGGCCCAAGCAAGCTCACACTCACAGCGGTCTTCCCCACAAGGCTCGGGGAGCCAGCAAGTAAGGGGCCCCGATGACCGGCTCGAGCGGCTCCGATGCCCCAGACACGCCCTCGTCAGGAGCCGCTTCGTCGGAAGAGTAGTTGTAATCTACCTCTTCCCCAGACGGAGACTCGACCGCCGCCGGCTCGGCCTAGACTGGCAGAAGGGCTTCCACTTCAGGGTCTCTGCCCAGCACGTCCCCCCTCGGGCTAGGCGAGGCTCGCACCCCGATCTTCTTCCTCCTCACATATATCAGCGTCTCCGGGAGGTCGAGATCAGGCCACAATGACTTGGTGGCCACCGCGGCAACGCCTGTCATGCAAAGGAAGATAAGCCATGTTGAATCCACTAGCCCCCCAAAAAAAAAGAGAAGGGGAGCTAACCGTATAGTCAAAAATATTTACCCCCTTCAGTTCCTGCGGCACGGGGTGACCCACGGGCTTCCTCAACAGGCAAAGCCTTCTCGGGAGTCCCAGCCGCACCCTCGCTCGGGAGCAGCGTGGGCGCCGGTTCCTCCGTGTCGCCCGTAAGAAAGAAGCGCATCGTCGCCGTGCGCGAGTCTGAGGCCGACTCGGGAGGCCAGTCGACCGCAGACGACGCAGGCGGCCGATGAACCTCACCAGCTTCGTGGCTCGGTTCGGTCCGCGTGGCTTCGAATTCTTCGAAGGACAAGACGGGGGCCACCGGCGAGGCTGCCGTCGGAGCCGAGGATGCCTCGGTCCGCCGCCGTCTTACTGTCTCTTGCCCGGCCACCTTGGCAGCAGCTAGTGCCTTCTTAACGGGCGACTGTGCCCGGGGCCTTCCCGTTGCCTGCGGCAAGGGAGCCGGAGCCGCCGCCGGGGTCGCCTCTGCTGGGACCGCAACTTCACCCATGTCAGGCGTGGGCACGGGCTCTTCCATAGAAGCTGAGACAAAAGAAGTATCCAGGTGTCAGGGCTCCACTCCAAAATAAAAGGGGGGGGGGAGATTCGAAAGACACACTAGAGAGCGGGGACACGGACCGGCAGGTTGGCCTGGCTCGGGACGGGCAGCTACAAATTCCTCGAAAGATGGGACTCGTGGCGCAGGGGGAATAGCCGTCGGAGCCTTAGCCGACTCCGTCTTCCTCCGCTTGGTGTCCCGCTGCTTAGCCGCCTTGGTGGCGTCCATCGCCTTCTTCACAGGCGATTTAGCCCGGGGCCTCTTCGCAGCCTTGGGCAAAGGAGCCGTGGTCGGGGCCAATGGCGCAGCTTCAAAATACGTAGGCTTCTTCACCAGCCGGAGGAGGTTCCGGTACGTGGCCATCTGCGTGCTGTCGGGATGGTCTGCGAAGAAAAGAGGGGAAAGAACGAACATGCATTTACGATTAGTACCCAACTCACCGCGAAGGCCGCAGTGCTGAGAGACAAAACCGAAGAGCAAGAAGGGACTGAATACCATGAGGGCCAGTGTACTGCCGCAGCGTGATCGGCCAGTAGCTCAGGGACGTCTCCTTGTCCCGACGCGCCGCCTCCCGGACTAGCCAGCAAACGTCTTCAACCGTTTGGCACCGGTCCGTAAGGTTGGCCAGATCCGCGTGCTTCTTTGAGGAGAGGTGACAGAAAAGATTAAAGTGGTCCTGATGTGACACAACCTCGGACCTAATGCAAGCAAGCACAATCGCAATCTAAATGGGCCAATTTGGGCCGCCGCTCTCTCGTCGCTCACCCAAGCCCGGGTAACTTGGCAATGCCAAGGTGAGGTTGAGGGGTTGGGCCCTTGCTGGTAGAGGGCCAGCAAGGCCAAGATTTGATTCCCAATGGATTTGGAAGCCCAATTCAACGGGGCCGACGAAGTGCCGAAGGCACCGGTTGCACTCTTCCCACGGTGATCACTCAAGGCAATGGGGCTTGAGGATCGGGCTCTCACTCGCATAACCAGCGGAATTAGAACTAATATTGAAAGACAAGCACTAAGTGGAGTGAAGGTTTGAGCACTTACTCGACCGGTTTGAAGAAACCGGTCCCGGTCGGAGACGAGGGCGAGCGGGGAGGCGAGTGGATCCCCACACGCCGCGGCGGTGTCGCTTGACCTGCCCAAACAAATTACACCACTACACCTCTCGCAGGAGGGGGAACTTGGGGTGGGGGTTAATGATATTACATCAATACTACCTCCACGCAGGGAGGGGCCTTCAGCCGGCCAAGCGGGGTGGGGAAACCAAAGCAAAGAACGAGGAACAAGGGTGGACGCCGAATCTGCCTGCTGTCTGCGAACCAGGATAGAGGGTCGGTGTTGCTGTTGTAGATCTTGCTCAGGAATTTCTCTGATGGCGAGACTGGTGGCGAAATCTTCGTAACAGGAAGGGGAATGCCTCAGAATTTTTGTAAATTCTTCTGGAGTCGCTGCAGGTCGGGGCAGGAGCTTGAACAGGGCCTCTGTTTCTCGGACTAGCAGGGGCAGGTCACCAACAGTAGGATGCAGAGGCTGTCCTGGCCGCTCCCGAACTCCAAATTTGATGCCGTCAGTGCCGTTAGAACCGTGGGTGAGTCCTCTTTGCAGCAAAAGAAACGGGGATGCCAGAAGAGAACGGAGACGATCTGTGGAGCCAGAAGAGTGAGGAGGTGTCGATGCAGACTGGGGAAGGCAGAGCCGCGCGACCGTGGAAGAAAATTGGTAACTTCTGTTCCCGGATGCTGAATGGGCTTCCGCTTCTTGATTCTGAAAGTAGACAGGCCGATGAAGAACTTTGAAGAAGAACTTGAGGACTGATTCCTTCGGGGTTCGTCGTGGCAGAGCTTCTAATCTGGCTCAGGTCCTCAGCCGAGGCAGAACCGCGCAGCTGTGGGAGAATGGACCTCCTGGACGACTCGGAGATCGGAAGAAGACGAAACCACTTCGGTTGCGAAGGCGACTGGCAGACGCTTCCGACGATGGCTCTTGGGTCTTCAAACTCGTCCGGAGGAGGTCGTGGTGGCCGCTGCAAGTTGCTGGTCTGCTGTAGATCTTCAGTTGAGAGCTGTAGGTTGATGATGATGGGGGGGAATGGGGTATATGGGAGGGGAAATGGGGGTGGATGAGTGTGGGGAAAGCCCGGGCTGTGAGGGGGTCTAGGAGGGGGTGTTCTAAGGTGGGGGAAGGGAAGAATGGGGTCTGGAAGGGGGTCTAACAGGTGGTGGGAGGAGGAGCTACGAATTTGGGAAGGTGGGTGAGAGGAGAAAGTGAGGGGGGGGCACAAGTGAGTGGAGGGAAGGGTGGATTTCAAATTTGAAATGGCCTTGGAAGTTGTGGGGTTGTGTGGGGAAGGGGTTGATTGTGTTGGAATGGGGAAAGTGGTGTTGGAATGTGGAAGATGGTGTTGGAATGGTGAGGGATCTTCTTGGGACTAGGGGGTGGAGTAATGGAGGCCATGGGGAAGTGGAGGGCTTTAATGATGGTAGGTGGGGGTTGAGGTGGTTGGGAAGGGAGGAGAGAGAAGAAAATTCGAAATTGGGTGTTGAGGAGAGAGAAAGTGGAGTAAAAAAAGAGGGATTAAGAGAGGGAAGGGTGGGGAATCTCTCCCCTAGGGTTTCTCACCCAAAGAATGTTGGAATCACTCCACTAAACTAAGCTTTGGACTCTCAAATGGCATTTTTTTCATTGATTGATTCATTACCTCCAAATGAAGGAAATGGGGCCCTATATATAGGAAACCCACATTTTACAATAAGACCCTGACAAAAGACTCATTGACAAATAACCGAAGGGGTAGGGGAGCTCATTGGGCCAAGCCCGAAGAAATGGGCCCAATTAGCACATTACACATTCTAATGACACTCAAACATAGGAAAATAAATGCAAGACCTAGGGACATGACTCAAATAAAATGTAAATTACATCAAATGACTCAAGTAAAATTACATAGGACTCAAAATTAAATGACTAAACCATGCCGGATGCAACCGGGGCGAGGAGACGAGCTATGAATGTGGGCATGGAAGGTGATGTCCACATCATACTCCCGGGGTGCGGAGAACTCGACTCCGTCGAGTAAGTATCCTTCCCTCCTTGGAAGGTGTAGAAGTGGTACTGCCTTCAAGTCTTCCGAACGAGACCGATCCATCCACCTGCCGAGATAGCGCTCATATACCTTGCTCCGAGTGGTAGTGACTTGTTCATCCAATATTTGTTCAATTTGTTCACGCTGGACTCTCTTGGCTGGTGGTTTATCATCATGGGTGGGTGCTCTCTCAAGGGAAGAAGTAGGCTCAATCTCCTCACTAGGTACCACCGTGGGTCCCTTATATGGCACTAGGTCGGCAACAATGAATGTGGGACTTATTCCATACTCCTCAGGGAGATCTAACTCGTAGGCAATTGCACCTATGCGCCTCAAGACCTGGAAGGGACCAGCCCCACGTGGCCTCAGTTTAGAGTTGGCTCCCGGGGAGAGCCTCTCCATCCTTACCATCACAAAGTCACCCACTTGGAATTCTTGGTGACGCCGATGAGAGTCGGCCAGCCTTTTATAAGCCTCATTCTTTTTGCTGATGTGCTTGCAAAGGTTTTCATGCAATTTTGTGAATGCTATCCTTTTAGTGGTTAGGGGTGGACCTGGACAACCATAGATGGACCTATCATGCCATGATGTCATATGGACCATGATGAACCTTGGTGGGCCGGTGCAACCATATGTGGACTTATCGTGCAATGTTGTCATGTAGACTTTGGTGGGCCTAGGTGGGCCGGGGCAACCATATGTGAACCTATCATGCAAAGTGGTGATGAATGTCGGGGGACTCGGACATCCGTAGATGCTTTTGTCATGCTTAAGACCTATGATGAATGAAGGTGGACCATGACATCCGAATATAGACCACTCATACTTTCTACTTGACATGTGGGTGATATGAATGAAAGGACCCAACATAGTGTTCATGCCAAGGGGTGTGGTAAGCCTAGACACATGCATGCCTTTCCCAAAGGTGACTTCCATGTGTAGAGGTGTGGGACAACCTTTGAACTCCCATTGGAAAGGATCGAATGGATCTAAGAAGGTGGTTATCATGGGGTGGGGCACCACCTTATTACCTAGGGATATATGGTCCAAGGTTATGGCTCCCAAGGTGCAACCCGGGTCATGGATGAGGTGGGTTTGGTCCAATATGGTGGGTGAGGGTAGGCAAGGGTGGGTGGTTGGTAAGATGGTTGGGTCATATGAGTTCCTTGACTCCCATTGGAAGGGATCATATGGATCATAAAATAGGTCACTTAGGGGGAGGAACTCCATGTCCTCAAGATCCTTAAAAGGTGCTAAGTCCTCCTTCCCTATGATAGTTGGGCCAATGTTCTTGACAAGTGGGTCGGCCATGAGTGGAGGGCTTGGCTTTCTACCCGAGATAAGAAGCTCTAAATCGAGGAGAAGGTTGGGCTCATTCGGTGTAGGGAGGAATAGAAGGAGGTCGCTAGTGTAGCAACCATTGGTGCAAATCGAGGTGATAGACCCTATGCATAGGTGTAGGAGGCTAAGGCTCCTAGGTTGTTCGGCCATAGGGGTCAACATGCTAGTGAACTCAATTTGCCATGCTAAGCCCCTAAGAAAATCCTCTAAGGTCTCCACTTGATAGGATGCTTGGATTGTGGTGTGATAGGAGAAGATGGGCACTAGGGGAAAATTTTGTTCTATGGGAGGGCAAACATGGGTCGAGGTCTCTCTAATTAGGCTCTCCCTTAGCCACCTAACAAGGGACTCTTCTAAGATGAATTCAGCCTTATCTAGAGGGGGTGGTGTAGGGTGAAGATCCTTGTGCGAGGCTTCCTCTTCAATTGGGACATGGGAGCTCTCTATGGAGGGGATAGGTTCCCGAGGGATATTTGTCTTCATGTGGCAAAGCGGGTGGACTACTTCTTCCAAAACTAATGGAGTGGGAAGGTTCTTTGATGGTGGGGTGATGATGGCCGGAGTATGGTGCACCCGTGGTGGTGAACAAGGGTGGGATTCCCGCGGGTGGGAGAATAAAAGGTTGTTGAATTTAAAGGTTCCCGAAAGGTGTGGCGGATGCACTAGGCAAGTCCGACGTGTTGGGTCGATGTCGGCATTCCTTTCATCTAACCATTTCTTACCTAGGATTATACATGGACCCGCCAATGTTCCCTTTTGACACCAAGCCCCATCCAAATACTTAGTCTTCCCGAACCATTTATGGAATTCAACGAAGACTAGGTCTCCGTTGTGCACAATTTGTCCAGTCGTAGAGAGGGTGGCTACAATTTCGGGGGATACCCAATTATCTTCTTCCATGTCGATGAAGTCAATTTCTGTGGGGCTCCCATTAGGTAGGTATGCTTGGGATATGATGGGAATTGGGGCCTTTTGGTCTGTAGACTCAATGACAATGGGAGGTGGATAATGCATAGAACGATCCGATGAGAACTCTAATGCAAGCGTGCCCATGGACTTGACTTGTGAGAACAAATCAAAGACTTGCTCTGATACCACTTGATGTGACACAACCTCGGACCTAATGCAAGCAAGCACAATCGCAATCTAAATGGGCCAATTTGGGCCGCCGCTCTCTCGTCGCTCACCCAAGCCCGGGGTAACTTGGCAATGCCAAGGTGAGGTTGAGGGGTTGGGCCCTTGCTGGTAGAGGGCCAGCAAGGCCAAGATTTGATTCCCAATGGATTTGGAAGCCCAATTCAACGGGGCCGACGAAGTGCCGAAGGCACCGGTTGCACTCTTCCCACGGTGATCACTCAAGGCAATGGGGCTTGAGGATCGGGCTCTCACTCGCATAACCAGCGGAATTAGAACTAATATTGAAAGACAAGCACTAAGTGGAGTGAAGGTTTGAGCACTTACTCGACCGGTTTGAAGAAACCGGTCCCGGTCGGAGACGAGGGCGAGCGGGGAGGCGAGTGGATCCCCACACGCCGCGGCGGTGTCGCTTGACCTGCCCAAACAAATTACACCACTACACCTCTCGCAGGAGGGGGAACTTGGGGTGGGGGTTAATGATATTACATCAATACTACCTCCACGCAGGGAGGGGCCTTCAGCCGGCCAAGCGGGGTGGGGAAACCAAAGCAAAGAACGAGGAACAAGGGTGGACGCCGAATCTGCCTGCTGTCTGCGAACCAGGACAGAGGGTCGGTGTTGCTGTTGTAGATCTTGCTCAGGAATTTCTCTGATGGCGAGACTGGTGGCGAAATCTTCGTAACAGGAAGGGGAATGCCTCAGAATTTTTGTAAATTCTTCTGGAGTCGCTGCAGGTCGGGGCAGGAGCTTGAACAGGGCCTCTGTTTCTCGGACTAGCAGGGGCAGGTCACCAATAGTAGGATGCAGAGGCTGTCCTGGCCGCTCCCGAACTCCAAATTTGATGCCGTCAGCGCCGTTAGAACCGTGGGTGAGTCCTCTTTGCAGCAAAAGAAACGGGGATGCCAGAAGAGAACGGAGACGATCTGTGGAGCCAGAAGAGTGAGGAGGTGTCGATGCAGACTGGGGAAGGCAGAGCCGCGCGACCGTGGAAGAAAATTGGTAACTTCTGTTCCCAGATGCTGAATGGGCTTCCGCTTCTTGATTCTGAAAGTAGACAGGCCGATGAAGAACTTTGAAGAAGAACTTGAGGACTGATTCCTTCGGGGTTCTTCTTGGCAGAGCTTCTAATCTGGCTCAGGTCCTCAGCCGAGGCAGAACCGCGCAGCTGTGGGAGAATGGACCTCCTGGACGACTCGGAGATCGGAAGAAGACGAAACCACTTCGGTTGCGAAGGCGACTGGCAGACGCTTCCGAAGATGGCTCTTGGGTCTTCAAACTCGTCCGGAGGAGGTCGTGGTGGCCGCTGCAAGTTGCTGGTCTGCTGTAGATCTTCAGTTGAGAGCTGTAGGTTGATGATGATGGGGGGAATGGGGTATATGGGAGGGGAAATGGGGGTGGATGAGTGTGGGGAAAGCCCGGGCTGTGAGGGGGTCTAGGAGGGGGTGTTCTAAGGTGGGGGAAGGGAAGAATGGGGTCTGGAAGGGGGTCTAACAGGTGGTGGGAGGAGGAGCTACGAATTTGGGAAGGTGGGTGAGAGGAGAAAGTGAGGGGGGGGCACAAGTGAGTGGAGGGAAGGGTGGATTTCAAATTTGAAATGGCCTTGGAAGTTGTGGGGTTGTGTGGGGAAGGGGTTGATTGTGTTGGAATGGGGAAAGTGGTGTTGGAATGTGGAAGATGGTGTTGGAATGGTGAGGGATCTTCTTGGGACTAGGGGGTGGAGTAATGGAGGCCATGGGGAAGTGGAGGGCTTTAATGATGGTAGGTGGGGGTTGAGGTGGTTGGGAAGGGAGGAGAGAGAAGAAAATTTGAAATTGGGTGTTGAGGAGAGAGAAAGTGGAGTAAAAAAAGAGGGATTAAGAGAGGGAAGGGTGGGGAATCTCTCCCCTAGGGTTTCTCACCCAAAGAATGTTGGAATCACTCCACTAAACTAAGCTTTGGACTCTCAAATGGCATTTTTTTCATTGATTGATTCATTACCTCCAAATGAAGGAAATGGGGCCCTATATATAGGAAACCCACATTTTACAATAAGACCCTGACAAAAGACTCATTGACAAATAACCGAAGGGGTAGGGGAGCTCATTGGGCCAAGCCCGAAGAAATGGGCCCAATTAGCACATTACACATTCTAATGACACTCAAACATAGGAAAATAAATGCAAGACCTAGGGACATGACTCAAATAAAATGCAAATTACATCAAATGACTCAAGTAAAATTACATAGGACTCAAAATTAAATGACTAAACCATGCCGGATGCAACCGGGGCGAGGAGACGAGCTATGAATGTGGGCATGGAAGGTGATGTCCACATCAGGTCCATGCCACACTCGTCAGCATAATAATAAGGGATGTGCAGGCGCTTGCCCAGGATGGAGGCCGTCAGATCTTCCATCTTCATCCCATTCACCCGGAGAAGGACGTAGAGCCACGTGGTATCCTTATAGTTCTCGGGTTGTCTCTCCTCCCGCCTCATAAACGTGCGATACGGGCAGGCCGAATCCCTCTCTGGACGCCAGCTCCTGGCAGGAGTCCCCTCTTCCTCCATGGGGAATGGATAATTGATGAGGTCCAGGCGGTCGCTCCCAACTCGGCACAGGTCCCTCAGCGTCTTCTGATAATGATCCTTGGCCACCGGGGGTAGCTCCACCTTCGGCGTCAGCCTCTTATCCCGGGCTTCCCGACGGGCCGCCATATATGCTGCCACCTCCTTTTCTTGTCTATTCCTGAGCCAAAGAAGATGGTCTGGCTCAATGTCAAGAACCGGCACCGGCTGCCGACTAAGGAACTTCCTCTCGGCCCCATCCCAACAATCGGTCTTGTGTAGCCGATAGAAGGCCGTCCGGCTATTCCACCACTTGACATAATCTTGGGTCACTCGCGGAACACGACCCGGGGCCGGTACTCTGAAGGAGGCAGAGTCCGCTTGGTGGAAGAAGTCCCACCAACTCCTGGCGTGTTCGGGAACTAAGCTCCCCCGGACACTCCGCAAGGGCAGGCCGAACTGTGCATGATAAGCAGGGATATGCTGGTCATATCCGAAATTGCGACCGAACCGGAAGGGGTAATACGGCTCCAGCAACACGTTCTCCCCTTTCCTGAACACCAGCACGCTCGGGCGAATCGACAGCGCCCAGTCCCTCAGCTCCGGCTCCAGCAGTGGGCGGATCACATTCTCCTGACTGATAGGGTGGGCGTACTTCTCCACCTTGTCGTCTTTGCACTCCCTCTTGTTGTTCACCAGAGGGGTCGAATGTGCCGCCAGAGTCCAGAAATGAATAGTCCCGACCGCATCCCGGGGGACCGTTGTCAACCGGCCCCGGATATCATACATCCGCATGGAGGTGGAGCCCGACTCAGTGCTGGCAAATTCCAGCATCCTCGACATCAGCCCCCAGTCTTGGAGAACGCGCGGGGCAAACTCCGGAAATAGCGAGCAGACTCACGCGTTGAAAAAGTGCAGTGGGCACACATACCGGGCCTGCCGCGGGAACTGGTGCGTGCTGATGTCCCCCAGGGCCTTGTAAATCAAGCAAAGGGTCGCCGGGCACAGCGACAGCCTGATACCCCATGCCATTTGACATGCCGGGTAGATGGCATCCGGTCGAATCACCATCTCGTCGCCGTACGGCATAGCAAATGAGCATAGCCAGTACGTGAGATAGGCGGCGCAATGGGTCTGGGGATCCAAGCCCATAGGGTTAGCCCCGCTTCGACGCCCTCTAGATGGGATCTTCACATCGAGCTTGGGCTTTGCACGCTTCTTGGGGGCGACAGCGATACCGACACAAGGGAATTCCTCGTACCGCTTCGGCCCGTCATAGAAATACTCCAGCCACAAGGGCATGCGTACCCACTTCCTGTCCCCACGAGCGGGCTGCTTTCCCTTATGCGAGCACTGGTACAGCTCCCGATACGCCTTCATGAGGTACCGATATGAATACCCCAGAGAATAATAGCCATCCCCGTTGGTCTCATCCTTGATCAAGTCGGGGAGGCAGACTTCTTCATAAGGCTCCCCGTCAATGGGCAAGCCACTCAGCTGACCGAGACTCCACAAATCAAGTGAAGTCTCGCCCTCTGCCGTGTAAAAGGTGTTGGTCTCCGCGCTGAATACCTCTATCATGTCGCAGCAAAGACCCTTGGAGATGGGGTAGCCATACCGGGAGGCGTACACGCTATGATAAACGCCGACCCGAACCAGCAGCGGAGCATAGTTGAACAGCACGTGCTCCGTAAACTCCACCGCCCTCTCCCGGAAGCTGTGTGCATCCTAAAGCTTCAGCTCCCCAAACCAGCCCAGTGACAGCTCGTACTTGAATCTGACGGCCAAGCAGTCCAGGATGAATGGCTCCTCTTTATAGCCCCACTTCAAAGGAGCCAAGAATAGGCCGAATCGAGGCGACTCGCCATGCACCTTTCCGGCAGACAGGTCCCATCTTGCCGGAGTAAACTGAGGCGCCCGTACCAGCTTGTCTTCGGTCGGCAGCACCCCATCGATCCCCAGGACTGGCTTCCACTCCCGGGCTTCTCCCACCAGGTACATCAGAATACTCCGGGGGACGCTGTATAATAAGCTATCCCGGGCCTACAGTATGGCTTGCTCGGCCTTCTTCACGACCCGGAAGTCTCGCCCTTCCCGCGAGCGAAAATGCTTCAGAAATCGAACCAGGTGTCTGTCCTTCGGGAAGTCCTTCCTGTATTCCCCGGTGACCCGGTCAAATGTGAAGCCACTGTCAACTCTGGCAAGCCTTTGGAAATCCATGGTCTCCCCGTCAGACTCAGATGACCCTGCCAAAGCGGCTATTTCTGCATGCTCCCGATCCAAGTCCTCTACATTTAGCCAGGTAACTGCTGGCACCGGACCCCGTGGGATGAGGTCGGCACCGATAGCAGCAGCAGGAGCGGAGGAACCACGTGGGGCAGTCATTTATCTGCAAAGATACATAAACAGAAGATCAGAATAAGCCACATGCGAAAGGAAGTGAAAGATTGTAAAAGAAAGGCTTTGCTACAAGTCAAATGAATAAAATATTACCAATTTCTGACGAAATTTTCGCAGAGTTTCCCCTAGGCCAGAGGCGTAAGGGGAAAGCACGGGCGCGCGTCCACAAGGAGTGACGGCCCCAACAAAACATGGTGGGCCCCGAGAGGCAACACCAGAAGTCCGCCGGTCAAAAGAGTTTTCTTCCCTAAGCTAAAGTCCCCACATACTGCCTAAAGCCCCTTGGCCGATACTCCCCCTGCAACGGCCCTCACCGGTACGCTGCTCAGGACCTACGCCGGTACACCCAGTGGCAACCTTCCCCGGCACGCCCTGGAATGGCCCTCGCCGGCACACCCTATCGAGGCTTCACCGGCACGCTCCTGCAACCTTCGCCGGTACGCCTAGGGGAAGCCCTTCCCCGGCACAGCCCCTGGGATGTCCTCGCCGGCACAGCCCCTGGGATGTCTTCCCCGGCACACCCCCAGATAGGCTTCCCCGGCACAGCCCCGTGCCACTTCCCCGGCACGCCCACGGAGGGCTTCCCCGGTGCACCCTTAGCCCCCCTTGCCGGCACGCTTCCCAGATGGTCTTCCCCGGCACACTTGGTGCGTGCTTTACCGGCACGCCCTTAAGCGACCCTCACCGGCACACCAATGTGTGCCCTCACCAGTACACTCCCCACCAGCCGTACCCCGACACGCTACCGAAGGCCGCTCCCCGGCACACCCGGAGGGCTCTTCACCGACACGCTCACTACCGCCCCTCCCGGCACACCTGCGTCCCTGTTCACCGGCACGTTCTGTGCCCCCGCAGGCCGCCACGCTCGACGCCCCCACCCACGACGCCGGAAAAGAAAGGGGGAGGAGGGAAGACGAGGAAGGAGAAGAAGAGGTGGAAGAAAGGGGGGAATAGAAAGAGAAAAGGGAGGGGGAGCCTCCCACGGTGGCGCCCTCACCCGATAGAGAAGACGGCGACGACGACGACGGCGCCGGAGTTGGCGCTCGGTGCCGGAAGGGAAGGAGAGGAAGAAGGATGGAAAGGGGGGGGCCTCGCCCCGTTCGCTCGATGAAGAGAGAGAAAAGGGAGAGGGAATGGGGGGGGCTTCGAACGGAATGACCGTTCGAAATACCCCCCCCCCCTTTTATAAAAAAAAAGAGAAAAGAGAAGAGAAGAAAGAAAAAAAAGGGGAGAAGAAAAGAGAGAAAAAAAAATAAAAAAAGGGAAGGGAGAGAAAATAAAAAAGGAAAAAGAAGAAAAAGGAAAAAAAGGGGAAAGGAAGAAAAAAGAGAGGGAAAGGAGGAGAACGAATAAAAAGGGGGGGGAGAAAATAAAAAAAAAGAAAGGGAAGAAAAGGAGAAGAAAAAAAGAAAATAGAAAGGGGGAGAAGAGAAACAAAATATACATGAAGTATTAAATAGACACTTATATATATATACATACATATATATACATATATATATATATATATATATATATATATATATATATATATACGTCTATATACCTACGTATGCATCTCCTCGCATATGCCGAGGTGGGGGTCAGTAGACGTACAATGATAGGTGTTTTCCCGGGAACATCCCCTCCCCACAATCCTATACGGACGAGCGTCCGCACGGGCGAAAACAACTCTACCCCTGCAACGTTACTCCGACAAGGGCACCACTGCCCTGTCAAGACCCTCCCAGGGACGAAGCCTCGTGCCTCAACCACCTCCCGTCATACAGAAGTACCGTCACGGGCCTTACGTCCGGATCGGCAGAACCTCTATCGTTGCGCTGGCATTCTATTCTTGCCAACGAATAAACCTCATTTCCCGGCGCAAGGCCTCGTGCCCTAGCCTCCCACTCCGCACAACATGGCCATTACGGACCTTACGTCCGAATCGGCACAAATTCTCCCATTGCGCTGGCATTCTATTCTTGCCAACGAGTGAACCTTATCTTCCGGCGCAAGGCTTCGTGCCCTAGCCTACACTCGCATATCACTCACTCGTCAAAAAAAAAGAGAAAAGAAGAAAATGGGGTTAAAAATAGAGATACCCCGCCGGACTTGCCCCTACGCGGGGACAAGGGCAAAAATGGCAACAACCCGGCTGTGGCGAAAACCCGAAAGGGCGCTACAGGCAAAATTGGGTACCCCGCCACGTGAAAACCCGAAAGGGCGCGTGGGCAAAAGCAAGAGGGGGCCGGTACCGGCGAAAACCCGAAAGGGCGCTTGTATCGGTAATGTGGTAAAAAAAAAAAGAAAGACAAGACAAGAAGAGATCAACAAACCAGGTCAGTTCCCGGTATCCTGTCGGCATTGACGAAGAGACCAAGAGATCAACAAACCGGGTCAGCCCCCGGCATCCTGTCGGCACTGACGAAGAGACTAAGAGACAACAAACCAGGTCAGCGCCCGGCATCCTGTCGGCACTGACGAAGAGACTAAAAGACAACAAACCAGGTCAGCGCCCGACATCCTGTCGGCACTGACGAAGAGACCAAGAGACCAAGAGATCAATAAACCAGGTCAGCGCCCGACATCCTGTCGGCACTGACGAAGAGACCAAGAGACCAAGAGATCAACAAACCAGGTCAGCTCCCGGCATCCTGTCGGCACTGACGAAGAGACCAAGAGACCAAGAGATCAACAAACCAGGTCAGCGCCCGGCATCCTGTCGGCACTGACGAAGAGACTAAGAGACAACAAACCAGGTCAACGCCCGGCATCCTGTCAGCACTGAGGAAGTGATTAAGAGACAACAAACCAGGTCAGCGCCCGGCACCTTGTCGGCACTGACGAAGAGACTAAGAGACAACAAACCAGGTCAGCGCCCGGCATCCTGTCGGCACTGACGAAGAGACCAAGAGATCAACAAACCAGGTCAGCACCCAGCATCCTGTCGGCACTGACGAAGAGACTAAGAGACAACAAACCAGGTCAGCGCCCGGCATCCTGTCGGCACTGACAAAGAGACTACGAGACAACAAACCAGGTCAGCGCCCGGCATCCTGTCGGCACTGACGAAGAGATTAAGAGACAACAAACCAGGTCAGCGCCCGACATCCTGTCGGCACTGACGAAGAGATTAAGAGACAACAAACCAGGTCAGCGCCCGACATCCTGTCGGCACTGACGAAGAGACTAAGAGACAACAAACCAGGTCAGCGCCCGGCATCCTGTCGGCACTGACGAAGAGACCAAGAGACCAAGAGATCAACAAACCAGGTCAGCGCCCGGCATCCTGTCGGCACTGACGAAGAAACTAAGAGACAGCAAACCAGGTCAGCGCCCGGTATCCTGTCGGCACTGACGAAGAGGCCAAGAGACAAAGAGATCAACAAACTGCTTCAGTTCCCGGCACCCCGTCGGCACTGATGAAGAGACAAAGAGACAACAAACAGCTTCAGTTCCCGGCACCCCGTCGACGCTGATGAAGAGACGAAGAGACCAATATGTTGCTTCAGTTCCCGACGCCCCGTCGGCACTGATGAAGAGACCAATATGTTGCCTCAGCTCCCGACGCCCTGTCGGCGTCAACAAAGAGAAAAAGAGACAAGTACACCCACGTGCACCGCCCGGCTCATCCTTCGCCTGCGATACCCGTGGGTGGGGGACATTTGTGGACACCAAAAAATGCATACCTGGATATCATGCTCGGCCTCGCGTCAGCAACGGCACCGAGTGAAGAAACCCCGGAGAAAGCACGCACAAAAGGCCCCACAGCCCGTGGGCCTCAAAGAGAATCAAACGGGCCACGACTCGTGCCCACAATGGGCTCAGAACGGGCCCCCGGCATACACACCCCCTGGGGAGCACTTCAGCGGCACGCTCAGCCCCCCCAGTGGGCCTCAACGGCACGCCCTGGTGGAGCTCCAGCGGCACGCCCCTTCGGGCTCTCAGCGGCACAGCCCAAGGCTGTTCAGCGGCACACCCCCCTGGGGTGCTCAGCGGCACAGCCCAAGGCTGTTCAGCGGCACACCCCCTGGGGTGCTCAGCGGCATAGCCCAAGGCTGCTCAACGGCACACCCCGGTGTGAGCGACGTCACGCGGTTCGGAGTAGAGCTGGATGCGGGGAAGAGGAAGAAGCGGAGAGCGCGCGGGCTCCTTCTTTTTGTTTGTTTTGTTTGCTGCAACACAGAAATGAGAGGAAAGAGAGAAGGGGCCACCACGGGAGATTGCTCCGGCGGGGCGAGCGGGACAAGTATGATATAGCAAAATATGGGGATTAAACGGCCATAGCGGGAAGTGACTCGCCGCGACCTCGGGGGGACGGGAATGATGCAAAAATTAAATAACAAGAATTGAAACGGCCATTGGGGAAGTTACTCGCCGCGGCCTCGAGAATATGAACAGAATATAGCAGAATATAGAGAAAATATGAGAACAGAAATTTAAACGGCCATTGGGGAAGTGACTCGCCGCGGCCTCGATGATATGAGCAGAATATAACAGAATATAAAGAAAATATAAGAACGGAAATTTAAACGGCCATTAGGGATGTGACTCGCCGCGGCCTCGATGATATAAGCAGAATATAACAAAGCATAAAGAGATCGTAGGAATAGAAAATTAAACGGCCATTGGGGAAGTGACTCGCCGCGGCCTCGATGATATAAGCAGAATATATATAACAAAATATAAAGAGAATATAGGAAACAGAAATTTAAACGGCCATTGGGGAAGTGACTCGCCGCGGCCTCGATGATAAGATGTGATCGCCAGGGGCCAAAAGACCCCAAAATAAGAAGGTGATCGCGCCTACCTCAAAAGCGGGAGATGGCGGGTTGCTTCTTCCTCTCCTTCCGGCCGGCCGACGGAGAGGGCTTTCCTCGGGTACCCTTGCAAGACAACGACAAATAAATGACAAGTGGATTAGAAAGATGGAGGTGTAGTATTCGAATCCTTGCGATAAAAATAACGAAATGATGGCAAGACACACACCTGGTTGGTGTTATCTTTTAAACCCCTCTCGGACTCGAGTAGGAGGAAAATGAGATGATGGATGTAAGAAGTATAAGAGAAGAGGCCCCCTTGTGAAGGGGAATAGATGATGCAATATGATGAATGTAAAGGACTATGGAGAAAAAGGGGAAGAAAAGGCTTATTGGATGAGCCGAGGGTGAAATCCGGCGGAGCTCCGGCAGCGTGGGGACGACGTGGAAGCGCGGTGGATGAAGACGACCTTCCTCTCGCGAGCGTGAGCACCCGAGAAGCCGGCAGAACCTCCACCTACAAAAGAACCCACGGGTTAGAAAAATGACTCCGTAGCCTCTGGGCTGCGGCAGCCTATCGGATCACTGCTTAGCTCCTCTAGAACTGAGGGGGTGGGCCTCTATTTATAGAGTTCCGGAAGGTGGAGGCGTCCAGGACCCTGGACACCTCCATCAGGGCCGAAATAATATTTTATTCTATTTTTATTGATTTTTTTAGAATACTTTTATGGGGGCGTCCAGGGTCCCGGACGCCTCTAACAGGTCCACCGAAAACCGACGACGGCCGCACGCGGTTTGGCACAACGCGTGGTTTTGTGAGCGGCGCCTCGTGATTCAGAAATGGGCGCGTCCAGTCAGCTGGACGTCTCTAAATTTGGCTTTTTTCACACACGACAAACCGTCGTTCGGTGGCCGGCGCCCGTGAGTGAGTTAATGGAGGCGTCCAGGGGCCTGGACGCCTCCAAAAGTTTATTATTTTTTATTATTTTTGTCTTTTATGCCAAGGCTGGCATTTTATATATTTTTCTTTACATGTTTTTATGGAGGCGTCCAGGGGCCTGGACGCCTCCATTAATTTATTATTTTTTTTATTATTTATTTAATTTTGGGCCCTGAAGAAAAAATAAAATAAATCAAAATAATGGGGGCGTCCAGGGGCCTGGACGCCCCCATTAAGACCCACCCGGGTCCTTGGATCAGGCGTCGGCGGCCGCCTGGCAGACCCCCTTCTTGATTCCGGAACCTCTTGATGCGTTCGACTGGTGTTGATGCCGTTCGAATGCCGTGACGGGACGATTCCGGATGCCGAAAAGGGCGGAAGAAGACTCAGGAAAAGGAAGCACTCGAGCGATTCGAAATGCGTAGGCCATCGCGGGGCGTCGTATAGTAATATGAGACTTTCTTATGAGACGTCAAGAATGGCGTGTCCACAGCTGCCCCGCCTTGGCGTCTGCTTTGCAAGGGAGCGACACGTAGTGGAATGGTATCGAAGTGGACTGAAATGAAGTGGGAGCGGACTGATAAGTTGATGCCAAGGTGTGATGAGACACGCTTGTGACGTTACTGTTTGGAATTTTTCCTGAAGTTTCAATGAGGCGACCTTGAAGGAGGTCTTTCAAATATTGACGATCGCTTGGACGGAGATCAAATAAGGGAGGGTGAGATGTGCACTCAGGCACGAAACAAAAGAAGACCAACTTCTCGGTGTGGAAGTACCTGGGTCATAAACCGGAGGTTTCACCTTTGGGGAGCGGTTACCAGCCAATGTGGAAGTGCTGCGGCCAAGGTGGGTCAAAAATGTAAAGGAATATCTGAGGGTCTGTCCAAACAAGGGTCTCCTTTGGAAGAGCAGCGTAGGGCAGTCTCAAAGAAACTCAGTATTTCATTCAGAGTGGAATATCTCATATTTGTAGGAATTGAAACACAACGGCTTTCACAATCGAATCGCTTGAATGATCTTCCGCAATAAATCAAAGTCCTATATGAATGCATGCTGGGTTTAAAGAAAAATTTAAAACAAACAAAAATAGAAAATAGCCAAGGATAATATTGTCAACTTGTGAAGAACGGGTCAGGATACCGACCCGGTGAGCTGATACTGGGCTGGGGCCCGTTTATCCGCGCACCAACTCACTGAATGGAACCGTCGTCCCCATTCTATCACAGATTGACGGCCTATCCGTACAACCCAAACTCTTCCGGGATCATCACCGTTTTTGTTGAAGGGGAACTCAAATCCCAGATTCGTTCGGGCCGCAAGGTCCTTGACATGCTCTAGTAGCGTAGGTATCGTATACTATGATGCATGACATGGTGGGACCAACCAATGAAAGGTGGGACAGGAGATAGGACAAAGACGTCCGTTAGTAAAACCTGCACAGGCCAGCAAAGGTTAGCAACATCAAAAGGTAGCAGAATCGCACCACAGTTCGAAGGAGATCCAGACAAAATCTTGACAATGACCACTGATGTGACATGTTTTGTCCTGTAGCACCCTTCCCTTCCTATAAGAACTCCCCTTAGGCTAGTTCATTCAAATGCACCAAGGTGGGTTTTGGAAGCTCAGGAGAGGAAGGAGAGGAGAATCTAGAGATCTTCAGGATGGAAGGAGAGTCTTCCCGCGTTATGAAGAGGAGCAAGCCTAGCAGCGAGATTAGGCGACTTTCCGACCTCGAGGGTCATCTGAGTGGGACGATCATGTCGCATATGGTAAGCCGACTCTTTTCAAATTTCTGTACGTGAACCTTCTTCTTACTTCCTTCATTTCTTCGTCTTTCCAGCCATATCCACTCTTTCCAGGCCCGAGGAAGTTTTCCAAGCTGCCATGGCTTTCAAAGCTGACTTCCAATATCTCCATTGGCATGAGGGCCGTACTCTCGAAGTGGCATCTGCAAGGGCTCCTTATTCACGCCAAGCATTACGAGAAGATTCGTATGGACTGGGCGGCTATGGGCGCGCTAGTGGAGGTCTGGCATCCCCAGACCCACACTTTTGTCTTCCCGACCTTCGAGGTGACCATCCTCCTCGAGGAGGTGGAACTTCTGCTTGGTTTGAAGAAATTCAAGAGCGACGGGAAGGTGAAGGCTATGCGGATGCTGACACGGGGTACTTCTGAAAGTGTCCTTGGAAGCTTCATGCCGCCCGATGCAGCTAGAAAGGTCCGTACTCAGAAGGGGATCGATCTCCAAAAGCTTGCGGAGTGGGTCATGAACGCCCTGAGAGGGTCACCAGACGATGACTATTTGGAGGGAATCATGAAGGGGTTCACCATTTGTCTGGCGGGTGCTCTCTTGTTCCCTTATACCGACAACATGGTGGAGGAAGACCAACTGGGTGCTATCTGCGGGATCTGGCGTGGAAAGAGGGTGGGACCCGCCGTCCTCGCCTATCTTTACAGCGGTCTTACTGCCTCGAGCCTGGGTAAGCCTCCATTTGGTTGTGCACTTGTCTTAAATTGCTGGCTGGATTTGCATTTCAAATTCGACCACCGCGAGGGAATGCCAACCGCTTCGAAGCTCTTCCAACAAAGCCCGCTTCACCATATAGCCGACGTGTTAGGCTTTGGTGGTACTGTAGTGAACCGCGTTCCGTGGCTGAAGAAACGTGAAGACTGGCGGTCTCACTTCCGCACCGTGACACAAGGCTTCTTCACTTGCGCACCGACATGTTTGCTTTCGCTTGATCTCCTCATGAGGCCTTCTCCCGAAGTTGATCTTCAACTGATCGGCGCGACCGAGTTTGTTCTTTACAACGCGCATCGGTGCTGCCTCCAGATTGGCATCCCACGCCATTCGTTCTCGCCACCGACTGACATTGTTCCTTTGAAGAAAAGGGAGTTGGGCACTGAAGCGGACGCGAAGGAAGCGAAGGCCATTAAAGCTCCCTGGAAGACAAGTGTTGCGGGAAAGGCCTTAGCGCACGTGGTGGAGGAATACGAGCCGTGGAGGGCTTATGTAACCGAACTGGGGAAGTTAAGGCCTAAAGCGCCTAAGCCCCTGATGTAGTTCACTCTGTTTTTTCTGATGGAATAAAATCTGGCATGGATGTTTCGGACCCCGTCCCCTTAATTATTATCTTTTTTATGGTTTTCCTTTTTCTTTGTATATATATATATATATTTTTTTTATTATTTTGTTTGGATTAAGTGCGTATTCTAACCCCCCCTTTTATTTATATATATATATTTTTTTTCGAAATTCTTATTGTGGGGGCGTCCAGGAGCCTGGACGCCCCTATCTTTGATTTTTTTTTTTATTATTATTATTATTATTATTTTATTTTTTGTTTATTTTTTTTTTTTTTTTTTTTTGGGGCGTCCAGATATGTGGACGCCCCTAAATTTTTATTTTATATTTTTTTAATTTTTTCTTGTAGGGGCGTCCACACGCTTGGACGCCCCTAAAATTTTGAATTTTGAGAAAAAAAAAAAAAATAAAAAAATAAAAAAGGTGGGGGCGTCCAGGCGCCTGGACGCTCCAAATAAGATGGTTTCTATATATAAGGGCTGCCCCCCCCCCCTTTTGCTCATTTACTGTTCATCTGACGACCCAGTCACCCAGACGACCTATTCTTAGTCCCCA
>JAHNEJ010002502.1:0-59259 GCA_022559845.1 Amorphophallus konjac | reverse complement strand
AATTACTCATGGTCATGGTCACATGTTTTGCCAAAAATGAACTAAAATGGACCGATGAGCATAAAAGAATGAACTCTGAAAATGTTTATGTTTTGAATGTTCTTAAAGCTGTAATATGTATTGACAAATTTTCGTTTGTTTCTAATTGCATATCTGCCAAAGAGATATGGGATGGGCTAAAGGAAGTCAAAAAGAAAGTTGCAACGACGGTGACTGCTTGGTTGCAAACAATAAAATTGAGCGTCAAAGCGAGGAGAGTTCAAAGGTAAATTCTAACTTTGATTCCGAGGAAGAAGATGAATTGAGTTATGATGAATTGCTAAATGCTTACGATGAACTAGTTGATATATACAAAGCACTAAAATCTGAAAACAGAAAATGAAAAGGAACTTGATAATGTTTCACATGTTAACTTTTCATGTGTAAAGTGCTTTGAAATTGAAAATGCTTGTGACATTAACTCACTATGTACTGAATGTTCTGAGCTTAGGAAGTTGACTGAAAAGCTGTTGCTTGAAGTCGATATGCATAAAGAAAACCACTTCATGTTTCAAAATTGAAAACAAAACTCCATTGGCTAAAATTTCAGAACTCCAACAAATAAGAGAAGATAATGAGAAGCTAAAATGTTGAACACAGCCATGTCTGAAAAACTGCTTACCCTTTGAAAAAGAAAAATCCATGTCTGTTGATAAGTCTGAAAAGTTGAAGGAACTTAGAAAGGAAAAAAAGAGGTTTAGGAACATTAATGACAAATTTGAATCCAATGATATCATGAATGCAATGACTAATGGAAAAGTGAGCTTTCAAAAGAATGAATCTGAACATGCCTCCATGACTGAAAATTCATTTGACAAACTGCAGAATGAAAGCTTGCTGAAGAGATTAAGAAATGAAAGATCAAAATAGTCTACTGGTTGATAAAATCCACATGTTTAAAAAAGGAAAATATGTAGTTGTTGATGATCTTAAAAATTCTCATGTTCTAGAAGAAGAGGTTGCAAGTTATAAAACTGTCAATTCCTTTTTGAACAATAACTTGCATTGTGTGAGGAAGAAATTGCTAAGTCTGAATTGCATATTTCATCATTGGAAAATGAAATCAAAATCTTGAATGAATCTTTGTGTAAGTGTGATGAAAGAAATGAAGAACATAAAAAATGTAATGATCATCTTGTGTGCATGCAAAACCACTTGTTGTCAAACATAATCATGCACCAAGTAGAAGAAGAAATATTTCAAGTTATTACTGTGGAATATTTGGTCATCATATGCACGATTACTTTTTAATGAAGTTTGGTGATGATGTGGCCTTGAAAATAAGGATGAAAAGTGATATTAGTTCCAAAGATCATGAGAAACTCACAACGAAAAATCTCAACACTCATTGTTACTATTGTAGGTTACATGGTCATGTTTTTGGAAACTGCTTCGTTAAGAAAAATGATGATGAATGGTTCTCAAATAGAATTTTTTCATGTTATTATTGTGGTGAACTTGGACATATCATGGATAACTATTCTTTAATGAAAAATGATGAAAATTGGACCATGAAAAGAAAAACTTCTCACTGCTTTTACTATGGCATGAATGGACACTCAATGGATGATTGCTCCATGATGAGGGCCGATGATGAATGGTATGAGAGAAGAAATAAAAAGAAAACTTTTGTTCATGTAAGAACTAAACCCCTCGGGACACAAGATGGCTTGGGTACCCAAATTGCCAAATGAGAATTTATTTTGTAGGGAGCGTCTTGAGACTAAGGATTGATAATAAACAAAGGGCTCTCAAGGTGAGAAAGAAAATTGGCTTGGAATTGAAATTCAATTTGCTTAGGTTGATTTTCAAATACCTACAAAGGTAAAAACTTGTGTTTGGAGCTATTTCACATTTTGTGATAAGTCTATTTTTGAATGCTTCACTTTGGATATACATAGTTAGTTTTCATACACACTTCACTTTTATTTTTACAAATAACAATCAGTTCTTGAATCCTTCAATTTGAACATAAAAGTTTTCATGTTTTTAATCACTTTTTGTAAATAACAGTTCACATGTGCATACAGAGTTCACTTATGCATACACAGGTTGCATACTTACTTTCATGCACATATCATACACATCTTTGCATGCCTTGTAAATAAGAATAATTTTCAATCAGCCTTTCTAGTTAAATGCATATACTTCATACTCGTGTGCTTAAATGCCATGATTATTCAGTATATAAAATGGTGTGTTAGTGGAAGGTTGGATTATGTTCAGCCGGAAGCCTTTCACTACGCGTGAGGTGGTCTTCGAACCTACGTTCTCCGCCAAGTGCCGATAATCAATCTGCTTGAAGTCATTGAAAAATCTCTGTTGAATGCATGTATATACTTTATACAACCACTTTTTGACTCCTTCTATGACTCATCCCTTGCTAAATAAAATTACATTGATTTAGACATGTTTGTTACATGGCATATATTAGAGGGGAGATTTTTTATAACCGTGCATACATTTAGGGGGAGACATTACTATGATAAGACTAATTCATCTTTTACATTCAATACAACCACCCACACAAATACACCTTTTTGAGATAATGATTCAATCTAATAAGGATTACTATTTTCCTACTCTACACTTTTGAGGACTATTGATTCTCTACATAGAAATCACATGTCTCGTGAGGAAAAAAAGCTGTCTACCCCTTCAAAAATTTGTATAAGTGGAACGTGGATCCGAGTAGTCGGGAATCCCCCTGAAATAAAAAAGGAAACTTGCGTCGAAAGGAGAAATTAATCCATATAAAAATAAGTGTGATTTGCCACCGAGTAGTCGGAAAGTGTCCCTGAGATAAAGGATACAACTCGCGTCAAAAGTGTCTCATCCACATGATAAAAGTGACGAAACTGAGTAACCGAGAATTGCCCCTGAAATAAAAGACATGACTCGTGTCAAAAGGTTAGTCACATCATTTTTAGTAATTAAAAATTGGGGTCATACGTAGCTACCAATATTCGAGCATTGTGTATGAAAGTGTATGGATGATGGGTTCTGTTTAGTGTTCTTTAGAAAATCTATTTTTCCATATTGATTTGAACTTCATTGCTCAATCTACACATATGCACTTTGGATTTGATTGTTTGAATGTCCTTTATGAATCAGTCTCTTTCATAGTTAATGCAGTACTTTATTTATGTAAGCACGACCTTCTTAGTATTGTACATGCACTTCATGTACTATAATTGATTACATTATCCTTACACCTGTCTCGAAGGGACTTGCATGAGTCTATACCTGGTATGCATGCTTGAGTGCCTGAATGCTTGATCTGGTTGATCATATCATATTTCAGTCCATAGTTTGCATCTATAGGTCATACTTGTAAATAACAAGTTAAATAACCCATTGTCGATTGGGTTTTGATACTTGACAATTGGGAAAATAACGTGCTTTTTAGCACTATGCACTTTGTGCATACTTAGTTTTCAGATTTTGCATATAGTTTCCTTATACTACTTGTGCATATTTAGTTATACAAATACCAAAAATTACAAAAATTGAGCATTTGCACTTATCTCACACATCTGTTGATTGTACATCAAATTCCAAACTGTTGCTTGCTTCTTAGTTTATACCCTTCCCCTCATGGGAGGTTAATTACTGGGTTCGTGTGCGCATGTCTCATTCATGTTTAGAATCTTCACTGTTGCCTCTTGTCCCCCATTTTTTTGATAATGCCAAAGGGGGAGAGATATTTAAATTTGAATAGTCACAATATATTGTCATCATCAAAAAGGGGGAGATTGTTGGGTTCTGTGCGCCTCCTCGTTGTCTATGATAATGGTTTTGATGATTCCATATATTGTGTGTTTTATGTTCAATGGCATCTTGATGATAAACAAGCTAACATGATGGTATCTTGGTTTGCATGTTGATATTTCATGGTCCTTCACGAACACAATCCTAATGCTGCCTCATGCGTACTATGCATGAGACATTGGAACAAACATGTGAAACTTTGTGTTTTGATAATCTGATCATGGGGTTTTTGATGAACTCACATAAATGTTTGACATTGTGTGTGTTATGTTGTGAAGGTTCAGTTTGTTCTAGACTGAACTTGTAATCCATGTGGATCCTCATGATATGATTTTTCATGCTATCTTAAATGGTCTGTTGAGATTAGTGTTCTTGCCTTGATGCCCATACTAGTGTGGAATGATTGAGTAATTTGTAGCTATGAAATTGGTTGCATGGCATTGTGTAAATGCATTGCCATTTCATTTCAACTTTTGTGCAATGATCATCATCTTCCTTGGGCTCATGTAAAATCATGCCTCAATGTTATATGCAGCTTTAGATGCTTAAGGTGATCATCCTTCACACTTCTTTTCTAACTGGTGAGGTGTCGACCCCTGGGGTCGACCCTCCCTTGGCCATGGGCTGTCTGTACAGCAGACGGTCCAGCCAGTCAAGGAGTGTCGACACTTCCACTGGTGATGTCTCACGTATGATATTTGTTCGTGTTTGGTCATGATGAAATACTCATATTTGACATTCTTATATTGCTTGGTGGATGGCAAATTGAACTAACCTTCCATTTGTGAAACATGGTTTCTCAATGCAGAAATGTGTTTAAACTTGTATTCATGAATGACTTTCAATGAGGAAGCATATCATTTACACGTGTTGAAACAAGCTCTGATTTGGCTCTCTATACATGCATGTGGACAATGTGTTAAGGCTTAACTTGTCTGAACTGGGAGGTTTATTTATGAACTGAACTTTGAGTTATTGGACTGAATTTGGAACCTTTGGACTTATCTTCATAGTCTTGGTTTTCCCATTGTACTTGGTTAAGGTTTCTACATCAACATTGTTAAATTGGCTTCATCATGCTCACACTCTCTCAATGCCAATGGTTCTATGCGAATTAACTCTCAAGTTTTGAAAATGGTGGTAAGAACAGATGCGTAGCTTGACTTCAAAGTGGATTGAATGCTAGTGGTTCAAAACTGGTTTGCATGTTCAAATCTGGAAAAATCCGGTACATTGTTGAGTTTCTCACTCAAATACTCAAGGCAATGGTGAGAACATATGCGTGATTGTAATTCAATGTGAATTGATTGATCAATGTTGAAATCAAGTGTTGTCTATGTCTATCTAAGTCATGTGTGGTTAGTTGATTGATTTGGAACCTTGAATGCATGGCCTTTCTCAATTGTCTTGAGGATGATCTAGCTCATCTGGCCTTCTTATTGTTCCACAAAATCATGTCTGAAGGTGTTTTTAAGTACCTCATTGCAAATGTACTTGATAGTTCTTGCATCTTCACTACATGCAATTCTATCGGCCAAGTCATGATTTCAAATGGGTTGAAAATGACTTCTTGAATCACCTTGGCTTAATTGTCATGAAACTGAATTGGTTGAAAGTGCAGGTGTATAGATGCCCACAAACCTTTGTTATCAGGGTAAGAATTTATTTTGAATGTATTTCCATGTGGGTAGATTGCGTGTATTACATATATCATGCTTTGGGTTTATTTCACTGCACTAAATTCACTTTCTGCATTGACACTGTAAGGGTCGACCCAGTGGGTCGACTCTTGACTGCCTGGGGGACTATTTTCACTGAAAACAGAACCCCCGATAGAAAGTGTCGACCCAGTGGGTCGACACTTTTTACCGTGGGTCCTGAATTGTGCTCAGGACAGAACTCGATGGAAAAAAGGTCGACCCCTTGGGTCGACACTTTTTGCCTAGTTTCTGGATTTCGTATTTTTGGCAGAACTCGATGATACGAGTGTCGACCCTAGAGGTCGACACTTTTTCTGGGTCATTCGGATCGAGGTTTTCAGATTGACTATGAAATCCCCACTTTGGGATCTGATTGGGGTGGTGTTTTACACCAACACCCTTAGGATTTCTCTACATGTATTAGGGCTGCTTTGAGAGGTTTTTATGGAGGCTGTTGTGGTCTTTTTGCTGCTGATTCTCATGGCTATATGTATGCTGCGATTTTCATACGATGGATGAGGAGAGGGCTTAACGTTTTTATTTGGTGCAGGGAAAGGAGAAAGGGGTGTCGCACCCACTTGGAGGATGAAGAAGAAGAAGAGAATGCCATCAATATGCCTATCTCTCCGATCTGATCCTTGTTCCGAACGTGGTTTTTGAAGATCTATCCCTGGGCGTCTCATACGAGCTTGATCGACCTCCACTCCACGAAGAATGTTTCGACGCACCCCACTACTCCAATGGACATGATTCATAGCAGATTTGAGGGGGATGCCTTCTTCTCTCATTTCTATTCTTGTATTTGAGCACAGATTAATATCTTGCGTGTTTATTGTATATCCTTTCATTTTATCAAACTCGATATATTATCGTGTGTGGATGGAGCTGCGTCTCCGTGTGTTTGGTTTATTGTGGGGAAAGTTTTCTCGTGTTTGGTTGTGTGAGGACGGAGCTGCGTCTCCGTGTGGTTGTCGTGTCCGGGGTACGTTCCCCGAACGTGTGTGTGTGTGTTGCAGTGGCAGCGTGTTGAGGCAACGCCTCGTGCCGTCGTGCGTGTATTACTGCGGAAGCAGCGTGTGTATGGTTGGGGTTCGTCCCCGTGTTGCTACTTCGGTAGCGTGTTAGTGAAGCCTCACCGGGTTTGTTGAGGGGTGGATGTAGGAAGCCCGTCGTGGTCCCGAACCACCTTAAAACCTCGTGTTCCGTGTGATTGCCTGTGTGTTTGACCATTTCTTCTATCTCCTTCACAGGTCAACTTAGTAGGTTTTAATTCACTGCACATCACACATCGCTTCATCCGTTATCCGTGTGTGGGTTAATTTAGTTGTTCAATGCATTGGTCATTCGAGTGAGAACGGAAAGGTTGAAAGAATATCCTTTGCATCTCACGTTTATCTTAGTCTCACTTGAGTTTGAGCTAATTAACGTTAGTTAATTTAATTCCATTATGTTTAGTTAAGAAAGTTTTTTAAAATTTGCCATCTCGACAAGAGGACAATTGAACCCCCCTTCTTGTCCGGCATCTCTCTGGGCCAACACTAGTTGACACCGAAGTTAAACTATATTGAAACTAGGTCCCTACCTTGAGTGAATTATATAAATGTTGTTAAAATCATTTAATTCACGTCAAGGGATAACTAAAACCAAGCGTAAACATCCATTCAGTTGATATCCTGGCAACTTGATTTGATTGAATTATTGTTTGCCTTGCATAATGTTTCGCTTTCATAACCAAATTAACATGCCTACTCATCTCTATAATCATGAGGATGATCAATCTAGCACATCTTATAATACTCAAATCTATGGTTCTCACCACAACCATATAAGGGATTCCATCTTAATTCTCATGGTTTTGCCCATCCCATGGGCAATTCTCGATGTCATGGTCCCTCTCATTGATCACGAGCCACTACTCGCACAGAACCATCTTCTCCATATGATGAGAAAGTCTCGTATGTTTTGCATGCATTAGATCATCTTACCCCTCAACAAATTCAAGCTCTTAAGGCTATTGTTGAGGTCATAGTTTCTTCTTCTCTTCCTCCTTCCGCTCCCCCTCGGGTGGCCCATTACCCACCCTCTTCCATTCATCCTCCCCCGCGGCCCCGAGGCCCATATGATCCTTGCACCCCGGTTCAATCGGGTCCCTTTATGGGTCAACCCCTCCAAGCTCCACGGCTTTTATATCAAGCCCTTCTGAGGTTCCAAGGCCAACCCTCTATTTCACAAGCGGATCCCCTCTAGCAAGTTCTTATTGACAAGATCACTAAGATGGAGGAACAATTGAAGAGGGTCTCAAGTCAGCGCCCTCCTCCTCCTCAAGTCAATCCCCTCCACACTTTCATGAAGGAAATAACTAAAATGGAGAAAGTCTGGAAGGAGAGAAGAAGTGAGAATGGCATCATGAGTATGAGCAGGCAAGATGAGTTGACGAGTTTCAATGATCAAATGGACATCATCTGCCCACCACCCATTCATCTCATTCATTCATATGACCCACCGCCTCTGCATCCATATCCACAAAATCCTTCATACCATCATACTCCACCATCCATCCATACATCTTTGCCGTAGCGTCCATTTGAATCTGATTATGAAGAATTTGAGACAACACATGATGAAGTTTTTCCAGATATACCCGCTCTGAGTTTCTTTCACTTTCCTCTTCCACCACTATCACAAGAACCCCCACTCAGGATGATGCCACAATCCTTACCCCCGCTTCCGAAATCACCTAGTGCATTGTGAAGTCCCACGATAAATGACACCTAAGAGGGGGGGTGAATTGGGTGATTACCTTATTTAAGAAACTATTACCCGATTTTAATAGATATGATGAAAGGGCAACTTGGAAGTTCAGATATGATAAATTGCAGGTTGGATCTTCCACAACCTATCACACGTGATAGTCCTTTGGTACTAGGCGGAGGTATGAATCCAAGGATCCTGCTCACGTAAGGTGTTATCGTCCTGACAGGACTGGCCTTGTCAGTTCAAACCCACCTTTCAATATACCAATGATCTATTACAGAAACAATCGAATGTGATGGATATGAAAGATAAAACGTGAAGGAAGTAATATGCACGAACGATTACACAGAATGGGGGTGGAAGAAATTGACCAAACCACACAAGAGATAGCGATTTTTAGGTGGTCGGATGCAACACCGGCAACCTACGTTCACCCCTCATGATCCGTAAGGATTCACACACTATCTTATAAAGATTACAAGATCAAACCACACACACACACACTCGTATGGTGTTTAGAACTTCTACGATGGTGCAGCGGCACCGACACACACACACAGATCTGAATAGATCCACACACACAGACACACGAATCTGAAGAGATCCACATACACACTTGATGTTCACAGATTTCAGAAAACTACACACTTGAAGCTCAAAACAAATTAGATGAAGGGAAGAAATGAAAAGCCCAGATCTAGGTTCCCCCTGATTGAATGATGCAGATCCAGGAGTTGATTCTTGTTTCTTCATATGAACACCACTTCTTTGGCTTCAGAAGTTCTCGAAATGCTTGATTCTTGATGAAGGATAGCTAGACGGATCACTGTTCATGCAGGTTATTGCAGTAGCTTTCTTCCTCTCTTGATAACCTCCCTTGAATCCTCTTGGTTTATTAGGGTTTCTTGACCCATAAGGTGATTTTATATAGCCTTGGGTGGTCAAGGGAGATGCCAAGACAGCCTCCTACAGTTTTTGGCAGCTTTGAATGCTCATGGACTCAAAAGTCCAAAAGGAAGGCTTGCCCATGTTGGAGAAAACATAAAGTCAACATTTGCTTTAAGCAGGGGTTGGTCAACTGATCTCTGAGAAATCTCATAGCTTTCTGCTCTGGGTGAATCGGTTGACCGAACTGGGGCAATCGGTCGACCGAACTCTATAAGAGTTTAGTCCTCTGGTTGCTGAGAAGTTTGGTCGACCGAACCAATGGCATTGGTCTATCGAACTCTGTAAAACTTGTAGAAACAACTCCTTAGCCTAGAAATCACAATCATATTGAAAAGCCCTTGACTCGATCATCATGTAGCATCCATTTGGGGATTAAGTAACTCATTTTACGCATTTTGGAAGGTTGATCATTTGATCATGACGGAAAATGGCCTTAGTTGCCTTCTTGCGTTCGCTCTTAAGCAATTATACACGGCATGAGATTGAAAACAAGTCCACGGTTTTGTTATCATCGAAATCACCTAGAGAAACTCAACAATCTCTCCCTTTTTGGTGATGATAAAACTCTAGATCATTAAATGTATTGGCATGCCGTTAAACAAATTTGAACCTGTACGCATCCCTTACATCACGGAATACATCATTGCATCCTTGCAAGCTCCCGTATGGTTCTTGTATGAGGCGAAGTTTACACTCATGCATAGTGAAGGATTTTAGATGGGCAGACCTGTTTGTCATCCAATACCATTTGATATACATAACCAATGGAGGGTTAGTAATCAAAATAATCCGTAAGGCAAATCCAATCCATTCAAAATGCATCATTCAAGCCAACACCTATCCATTCAATCATATTTGCTAAAACCATATGAAGAAGTAAAATTGAAGTACCAATATATGTCAAACAACCAAGTGCATTTTATTAATCCAGAAGGTTTACATTGACTTTTGACATTGAGATGGACTAGACACTGACTCATGCAATGCAAATGACACACACTCATGCAAACACTTAAGATGCATGCATACATATACATAGCACAATAACAAATACTACAAATACTTCTCCCCCTTTGGCATCATCAAAAGAGGGGATGGAAGTACAAGAGTGGAGCAAAAGTGAACTGCAGGATGCAAAGATAATCACTAAGGTGGTGAAGCAGAAGGTCCTGGGGCCTCAACATCAGAAGGACCCCGAGCATGAAGGTCGCGCCTGAGATGGCCAGTTTCATGGGCCCGGATACGGTGTTGAATGTTCACAAGGGTACGGTTCATAGTGCTAAAGGCTCGGCGGAAGTCACGATGGCTGGTGGTGAGGGTGGCCATGTGAGTGGATCGGTTATCCAAGACGTGTGAAAAAGAATACATCCAGCCAGACATGGTGTCAAGAATAGTCCCAAAGGTATCAATTGGGTCCCAATGGAATTCCTGAAGTTTGAGAGTTGCTCCCTAAAGGTATCTACAGTAGTCTATATTCTAGTTAGGCGCCTATCAAAACGGCTGTCCAGCGCCCTGAGTAGATGACTCGCCATGGTGAAACTAGGGTGGCATCTCTTGTTCCATCTGCTGTGGGGGAGGAGGCTGCTCCTCGGCCTAAACTGGAGGTTGAGTTGGTGCTTCAGCCTCCTGTTGTTGTGGCTCTTCTTCTGGCTCATTTTTAGATTCCTCACCATACATGCCCACATTTCTGTACAAGTCTCCATCTGGACCCAAATAGTATTGAAGGATGTGAATAACTTGTGGTTGTTGTAAATATCAACATGCCTAACTTGAATGAAAACATCATCTGCCAAACTGATTCTAGCATAAGTGAATACTCCAGTCAATTGGGAAGCATAGGGCAATGAACGCCTTCTCTGAGTGCGGCATGACCCAATCAAATCAGTCATGAGGCATCCCATGTTGATTGGTAAGCCATTCGGAACACAATAGAACCAGAATTTGTGTACTTAGTCACCTCATTTCGACTTCCACCCTTGGGATAGGTGAGAGTGGTAAACATATGATGCAAGATCTGCTGTAGTGGCGAAAAGTAGTTGGCATTCAACTTTATCAAATTGCTAACTCCTTGTACATACTCACTACATGTCATGAGTATGAAGGTCTCCTCAACTTGACCATGACCAAAAGCCATATCATGGCCCCTAGCGGACACACCTAGGGTGCTCTCAAATAGTGTTGGATTCACTATAATCTCAACTCCTTTTACAACCGTATACAAATAGTCATTTCGCATATTCAAATTTCCATAAAACTGCTAGACTAGACTAGGATAAAACTTGGTGTATCTAGTCACAAAATATATTCATCCATCTTGACATTCAAAAACGGCACTCAAATCTGGGAGAATGTCGTTCAACTCACTAAATTCAACCAGCCAAGAGTTGATAATCGGCCTTGGATGCATGCGGGATGCAGGTGTAGGTGCAGTTGCCTACTGGGGTGGAGGATCCGGGTCCTCACCTCTCCTAGAGTTGGACCCCCCCCCCCGGTTGGATTTTTAGGGTCCGGAAGAAGCTTCTTCTAGGCGCCATTTAGAACAGAAACCACAGTGGAAACCCTTAGAGTGCTAAGCTCTTCCTTTGGGGTGAAGATGGACCAGAGGACACACCAAAGGCTTTGGAAAGATCTTCTCCATGAGCTTGAACCCAAAATAGAGCTTCAAGATCGCACACGTCGTCGTAGAGATTCTATGTCGAAAGATGGCGGACAAACCAGATCTTGTGCGGAGAGGAGAAAGAATGTGTTTCTAGGGTTGGGAAGGAGGTGTTTTAGGGTGTTTAGGGTTGGAGAAAGGGTTTGGAAGTGAATGGGGGCCAATGGAGTGAAGAAATGGGGTGAAATACCCCTTTAAAGTGGGTTCAGTCGCGACTTCGGTCGGACCGGTTCGTCAATTTCGGTCGACCGAAATGGGGCATCAGTCGACCGAACTGGTCAGCCTAACAGTGCATTTTTTTACTCCTTTTTTTTCTTCTCTCCTTTCCTTTTTTTCTTTTCTTTTTTGTTTCATTCTTCACTTTTTTTGAATATACATTTTTCTCCTTTTTTATTTTTGGAAGGGAATGGATTTGATGAAAGAAGTGATGAGGCATTTCGAGAAGACTGTGCCTCAGAAATCCCTCTGACTCTCCCTCTCAGAAAATGCCTCAAATCCCGAGGTCATTTGGTCCACATTTATTTATCAAGGAATATTTGGTCTTAAAAAATTTTCAAGTAGGGGCTATATATATATTTACATTCAAGCATACAAGGATGGCATATCAACAAGGAACTAGAAAAAGTCACACAGAATATGCATGTCTTCCATGCAATCTACCCTTTATGCAACTGACTTTTCTACATATGCAACACTTAACCTTAATGCAGACCTAGGTATGTATGCTCTCACCCTTGCACATGTCAAGTTCTCTTCTTATCTTACTGAATTATTCTTGGTTTAGGGGTTTGGTGAAAATATCTGCCAACTGATTGTGTGTATCAATGAAGTTCAACTCAAAATCCCCTTTACCTACATGATCTCTCAAAAAATGATCCCGGATGTCAATGTACTTTGTTCTAGAATGTTGGACAGTGTTTTTAGACAAGTTGATTGCACTCGTATTGTCACATAAGATTGGAATAGATTTTACTTCAACATTCAGATCAAATAATTGATTTTTGATCCAAAGTACTTGGGCCCCACAACTTCCGGCGGCTACATACTCAGCCTGGGCCATTGAGAGAGCTATTGAATATTATTTCTTGGAAGTCCATGAAACTAGGCACCCACCAAGAAATTGACATTACCCACTAGTACTTTTACGATCAACAATACAGCCAGCATAATCCGCATCAGTGTAGGCAATTAGATCAAATGAGCTATCGATGGGAAACCATAAATTGAAGTCTATTGTGCCAATTAAATATCAAAAATCCATTTAACAGCCAATAGATGAGACTCTTTAGGACATGACTGAAAATGAGTATAGAGACATACACTGTATTGAATGTACGGATGGCATGCTGCAAGGTACAGTAGTGATCCGATCATATCTCGAAACAGTGTTGGATCTACTATTTTACCGTTTTCATCTTTGTCTAACTTCGTGGTTATGGCCATCAGAGTTGACATTGGCTTTGCATCTGCCATTCCGTATTTCTTTAATAGTTCTATGGTGTATTTGGCTAGGTTTATGAAGATTCCTTCGGATGTTTGTTTAACCTGCAAGCCAAGGAAGAATGTCAATTCACCCATTAAGCTCATCTCAAATTCACCCTACATGATTTTTACAAATTCATCACATAATGCATCGTTAGTAGCTCCAAAAATGATATCATCTACATAAAGCTGAACTACTAATATGTCTTTACCTGAATTTCTTGTGAATAGGGTCTGATCAACCTTACCTCTCTTGAATCCATTTTCAAGTAAGAACGAGGTGACCCTTTCATACCATGTCCTTGGTGCTTGTTTCAATCCGTACAAGGCTTTCTGCAACTTGTACACGTGTTGTAGATGCTTCGGGTCTTCAAAACCTAGAGGTTGCTCTACAAAAACATCCTCCTTGATGTAACCATTTAGAAAAGCAGATTTAACATCCATTTGAAATAACTTAAAGTTTAATGAGCAAGAATAGGACAGAAGAATCCAGACTGCTTCTAATCTAGCAACTGGTGTAAATGACTCATCAAAATCAATACCCATTTTCTCGCTATACCCTTTGGCTACAAGTCAGGCTTTGTTCCTAACCACCAATCCTGTAGCAACTTGGAATTTTATATATGCATTTATATATGAAAAAAATAATGAAAGATAAAAATAAAATAAATGATGAATATTTTTTCTTTATGTCTTTAAAGTGTAGAATATATAAACGCGAATCCTATCCTACGTGTTAACACGAACAACGAGATTCGTGGCACGATTCTGAGAAGGCGAAGATGTCGGTATAGTAGCAGTATGTAGTAGTACTGTAGCATCCTATTTAAGAGAGAATTATTAGCTCTAATTAAATCCTAATTAGTGGATGATTTCATTTCTTACATCATTGAATAAATGAGGTCATTGATTATGTCATAGAGAGATATTTATTTCAACATTCACATGTTGGAATTTATTTTCAACATAAGTTAGTGTAATAGTAACATGGGTTGGTGAAATAGAAAAATTAGTTGAAAATTGACTTAGAATTAAATTAGCAATAAAACATCATTGAATAAATGAGGTCATTGATTATGTCATAGATGGGGATTTATTTCAACATTCACATGTTGGAATTTATTTTTAACATAAGTTGGTGTAATGGTAACATGGGTTGTGAAATAGAAAAATTAGGTGAAAATTGACTTAGATTAAATTAGCAATAAAACATCATTGAATAAATGAGGTAATTGATTATATCATAGAAGGGGATTTATTTCAGCACTCACATGTTGGAATTTATTTGCAACATAAGTTGCTGTAATAGTAACATGGGTTGGTGAAATAGAAAAATTAGGTGAAAAATTAACTTAGAATTAAATTAGCAATAAAATAACATTGAATAAATGAGGTAATTAATTATGTCATAGAGGAGATTTATTTCAACATTCACATGTTGAATTTATTTTCAACATAAGTTGGTGTAATAGTAAGATGGGTGGTGAAATAGGAAAATTAGGTGAAAAATTGACTTAGAATTAAATTAGCAATAAAATAATTATGAGATTTGACCTATAAATAGGGCTCAGATCTTCCCTACTCAAAGCATAAATCTATTGGGAAGTGCTAGTTGTAGAGAGGAGGAAATCTTGAAGTTTGGAGGAGTGTTCGAAGTGTTCTTCGTTCTTGTTCTTCTTCCTCTTCGATCTTCCACTAAGTAGATTTCTCTCATGTAAAACTTAATTAGATCTTCATATATGTTCCTTTGCATGAGTATTTTGATTCTATGTAATTTTTCATGATCATGTATTTGTGACTTATTTTAAGATTTAAAGTCCAAAAATTAGAGTTTTCATTGTAAGAACGAGTTTCGATTTTCTATCTAAGAATGCAGATCACACAAGGACAATGATTTGAACGTTGTAACCATGTCCGATTTGCCTCATTTATGTATGTTATTTTAAAACTTAAAATTTAAATTTTAAAATCATGTTCTTGCCTTAAAAAAACTATCGAGAAATAAATGACTACGTAAATAAACTCGTAAGGCTATCGTTAAAGGTTTAAACAACTATGCTCGAATTTTCGTAAAATTTCTATACATGATGGACCCTGTCCATTTTGATTTAAGCTCTATCTGAAAGTTTGACATCTTTTTTCAATGTCTTTTCCTTCATTGAAATTCTTTTACAAATGAACATGTTAGAATATGCAAAAATGATTTCCGTTCGATTTACGTGTTTCTGTGTTCTCGATAAATCGTCTAGCTAGCAAGTCTACCAAGAAAGACGGGTGTCTAAGGCTAGAGGTCCATAGGCAAACGCTTTAAGTGGATAAGTGGTTACTTAATTAGGACCTTGCGAATGCGAGGAGAACCTCCCACTATCCCACCTCTTACCTGGCCGAGATCTCTTTGGTTTTCTGCTAAGCACCCGACTGTGAAAAAACTTTCTTTTGATCTAAACCTATTTTACAAATTTTTTCGCAGAGCTGCTTGTGCCTTGACTGGAAAATTATTCTCTTTTTTGCCTTAATATCGTTAAACATGATGTCTTAAATCATCCTTGAACTTTTCTTATAAACTTCATTTACTCTTCATACTACTTGTCTTTGGAAATAAAAATTTTGCTAGATCTGTACTTTAGCCATAAACTACCGTTTGGGAGTGTAGAGCTAAGTGCCATGCGGGCAAAGTGCTACGTTATGGGAGCCACCTCTTGAGGCTGAATGGTGCAAAGTGCTACATAATGGGAGCCACCTCTTGAGCCTGTAGGGGCCACCTCTAGAGTCCTCCATAACTAAATGTCTAGTTGTGCGCTATACTACGCTTCTTAAGCTTTTCTTGAAACTCGGATTGGCCATAATTATAAATGAATTATTCTAGAAATTACATGGGACTCTTGGTCCACCTGAACACTCAATGCCTGGCAAACATGGGGGCCTGATCTGGTCCTAGGCGAGTAAAGCCTGAAAGTACTTGTGCCGAGGGAGTTGAATGATCAGGTGTGGCATTGCACCAACTGACATGCAAGATTGAACTAGACAATTCACTTATTACATGCTTGACTCGTTACATGCTTGACTTTTTGTACATGACATGTTTGACCGGGAGTGTTAATATTCTTGTTACATGGCCAATTTTACAATTCTATACTTGTTATTGATCTCATGCTTACACTTGAGTTCTACAATATCCATTCTTGAATTCTTGACTTCCTGATCTTGTTCTCTACTATACTTGTCATTTGTTTTATTTACTTGTTTTATTTCGAGAGCATATAGATGATTCAAAATGTTAATTACTTAAAGTGACCTGGTAAAGCGATATAAGTCATATTGAGCTTTCTAGCTCACCCTGTGTATTCTTGTCAATTTTCAGAAATCCCGAAGATGACAGGAATGGGCTGGAGTGACGAGAGTGCTGATAGTTTTTATTAGATTTTTTCCCAGTCTATCTACTTAGAAATGAATGTACTAGATTTAATAGTATCAAAAGTATTTGAAGAATATTTGTTAGAAATGTCAGGTTATGAAATAAAGATGTGATTTTGTCCATTTGTTGTTCATACTCATCATCTGAGTCTCTTGATTAACCCGCTCGTATAACTGTTCACGCCTTGATATTTCTGCCTTGTTCAGGGTATGGCAGTTTAGTTGATATCAGAGCCTATGGTTAAAAAAAGAGTGTAGGGCATCAAGACATAGTTATTGAAAACCCTAGGTTCTTCACACTATATGTTAAAATTTAGTGATACTTTACCCGTGAGATTGGGTAGAGACTTGGGCTAGATATTAAGACATGTATAGTTAAGATATTTAATCCCCATAGCTTTTTTGCAGAAATTCTTAGCTGTTGAAAATGGCCGCTGAGCGTGCTCAATGGAGGGAAATGCAAAGGACTGTCCAAGGGCTAACTCAAGCCCTACAACAAGTGGCTCAAGGAGGAGCTAATCACTATGGTGCAGGAGACCTACACAGCAACTTTAGGAACATGAATCCCCCAGATTCAATGGTTCCACTGACTCGGATGAAGCCGAACATTGGGTCAAAGAAATAGAAAGAATATTCTAGTCATGCAATGCTCGGATCAAGATAGAGTTTTGCTTGCAACTTTCCAACTGGAAAGGGACGCGAGAGCTTGGTGGGAATCGGTGGAGGCGATCTTGCCCGATCCTCAAATCACTTGGGAGGAATTTCTGAAATATTTCAATGGCAAGTATTTTTCAGAAAGAGTCCAAGAAAGGAAGGCAGCGGAATTTGCCACCCTTAAACAAAGAAGCCTCTCTGTAGCTGAATACGAGGCCCAATTTTCCCGACTAGCCCGTTATGCTCCACATCTTATTAATACGGAGAGGATGAAGGCCAAGCGATTCATGAATGGGCTAAGGCCCCAATATATTCCCCAACTGCGCCTATGGACATCCAAACATATGCCTGAGATGGTCCGAAAGGCCCAACTATTAGAAGATGCCATGGAGATGGACGGATAGAATCAAAGGAAGAGTCATGAAAGAGCAAGTCGTTGGCGTCGAAAATTTTAAACCAACATTTGGAAAGAAGAGGCCAAACGAAGGAAGAACTCCTCAACAAGACAAAAAGCCTCGAGATGGAAATAGGCAAGCCATCCTTGCTGCACCTTCATCATCATCAAAAGATATCTGCAAGTATTGTGACAAGGCTGGTCACAAAACTGAAGAGTGCTTGGAGAAAGAAGGGAGCATGCTTGCGTTGTGGAAGTAGGGAGCATCGATTTCTGATTGTCCCCTTATGAAGGAATCTCTGCCGGAGAAGAAAAGTCAAGAAGGACTAAGGCTTCAAGGAAGACTCCAAGCTCTGATAGAACCTGCACCTATTGAAGAAGGAGGAGTGGTGGAAGGTACTCTCACCATAAATTCTAGAACTACTTTTCTTCTATTTGATACTGGAGCTATCCATTCATTCATATCCCAAAATTTTATTACCACCTTACATGAAAAATCCGTTCCTTTGAAAACTAAACTTATCATTTCCACACCTTTAGGAGCAAGCACTAAGCTTAAACATCATTTTCCCTCTAGTGAAGTATTGATTAGTGGCCATAACTTAGCCACTGATTTGATGGCATGGACATGGAGGGTTATGATGCAATCTTAGGTGCTGATTGGTTGATCAAGTATAATGCTAAGGTGGATTGTAGGCGAGGAAGTGTAACCTTTGGTGAACCGGGATACCCTTAACTCACTTTCTCTAGAAATAGCCATCCTAGACACCCTCTTCTCATCTCTGCCCTTCAAGCTCAAAAAATGATGAAGAAATGATGTATTGCATTCTTGGCTTATGTCCTTATAACCGAACCCAAGAAAACTATTCTGGAAGAAATCTCTGTTGTTAGAGAATATCTTGATGTATTTCCGAGGAGTTACCTGGCATACCACTCGAGAGAGAAGTTTCATTCTCAATCGATTTGATACTAGGAGCAGCCCCTATATCCAAAACTCCTTATAGAATGTCACCTGCTGAGTTGAAAGAATTAAAAGAGCAATTGATGAATTGTTGGAGAAGGGATTCATCAGACCTAGTACATCACCTTGGGAGCACATGTTCTCTTTGTGAAGAAGAAAGATGGATCTATGAGGTTATGCATTGATTATAGGTAGTTGAACCAATTGACTATCAAGAATAAGTATCCTCTACCAAGAATTGATGATTTGTTTGATCAAATCTCTGGAGCTCATTATTTCTCCAAGATTGACCATAGGTTTGATTATCATCAACTGAGAATAAAGGAAGAAGATATTTATAAGACATCTTTCAGGAGTAGGTATGGACACTATGAATTTGTTGTCATGCCTTTTAGGCTGACTAATACACCTGCAGTATTTATGCAACTCATGAATAGTGTGTTCAGGCCCTATTTAAATCAATTTGTGGTGGTATTTATTGATGATATATTAATCTACTCTAAATCCAAGAAGAACATGAAGCACATTTGTGGATGGTCATACAGATAAGGGAGAATTAACTATATACTAAATTGAGCAAATATGAGTTTTGGTTGGAAGAAGTTTCATTTCTCGATCATGTGATCTCTAAGGAAGGTATTTCTGTTGGTCCTATTAAAGTGAAAGCTGTCAATAATTGGGAAATGCCTACAAATGTAACCGAAATATGAAGTTTTCTCGGATTGGCCGGTTACTATAGGAGATTCATCAAAGACTTCTCTAAAATTGTCGTGCCATTGACTAGATTAACAAGGAAGGAAAATTCTTATGTGTGGGCTGAAGAATGTGAGAAGAGTTTTCAAGCTCTGAAGGAGTGCTTGACAACTGCACATGTTCTTACTCTGCCTATTGTGGGAGGAGGATTCGAGGTATATACTGATGCTTCAGGAATTGGCCTAGGTTGTGTATTAATGCAACAAGCAAGGTGATAGCCTATGCATCTAGACAATTGAAGACTCATGAAGTTAATTATCCTGTGCATGATCTAGAATTGGCGGCAGTAGTCTTTGCTCTCAAGATATGGAGACATTATTTATATGGTGAACAGTTCATTATCTATTCTGACCATAAGAGTTTAAAATATCTATTTTCTCAGAAGGAGCTCAACATGAGACAAAGAAGATGGTTAGAATATTTGAAAGATTTTGACTTTTCTATTCAATACCATCCTGGAAAAGGTAATGTTGTGGTTGATGCTCTTAGTAGGAAGCCGAGGGCTCTATTATCAAGTTTGATGATTAGTGAGTGGCAACTACTAGAGCAATTTACAAGATTAAATTTAAATGTGGAACCAAAGGAGGAACGAGTCTTGATTGCAGTATAAGGGTACAACCTGATATGTTCTCTGAAATAAAAGAGCAACAAGGTAATGATCCTTTATTGGTTGAAATTACGGGAAATTTGAGCCAAAGGCCCGATTTTCAACTGGCTAATGATGGGAAATTATTATTTGAGGAAGAACTTGTGTGCCTGATAGTGACAAAATCAAGAAGAAGATAATGAAGAAGCGCACCAATCCAAGTATACCATTCATCCAGGAGCCACTAAAATGTACCAAGATTTGAAAGAAATTTTTGGTGGCCGAATATGAAAAGAGAAGTGGCTGAGTTTGTGAGCCGTTGTATAACATGTCAACAGGTAAAGGCAGAACATCTCAGACCTGCTGGTAAATTGAAACCTCTGGAGATACGGAGTGGAAGTGGGAAAGCATTGGTATGGATTTCATTATGGATTGCCCAAAACTAGAGGAGGACTTGATGCAATCTGGGTAATAGTTGACCGATTAACAAGTCTGCTCATTTCTTACCCATCAAAAGTAAGTGGACGGTGGATATACTGGCAGCTCTATACATCAAGGAAGTTGTAAGATTGCATGGCATTCCTTCATCTATAATTTCTGATAGAGATCCTAGATTTACTTCTCACTTTTGGAAGGGATTGCAATCTTCTCTGGAACGAGATTAAATTTTAGTACAGCTTTTCACCCTCAGATAGATGGTCAGATAGAAAGAACTAATCAAATCATAGATGATATGCTTAGAGCGTGCATGATATATTTTGGTGGTACTTGGCATGAACATTTACCATTGATTGAGTTCTCCTACAATAATAGCTACCAATCAAGTATTCAAATGGCACCTTTTGAAGCTTTATATGGTAGAAGTTGTAGATCACCCATATGTTGGGATGAGATTGGGGAGAAGCAGTTAGTAGGTCCTGACATGATTCAAGATACTACTCGAAATATCTAGATGATTAGGGACCGACTAAAAATTGCCAATCCCGACAAAAGAGTTATGCTGACAATAGAAGAAGAGATCTAGAATTTAAATCGGTGACCATGTCTTCTTGAAGGTATCACCTACTCGAGGAATCCAAAGATTCGAGTCAAAGGAAAGTTAAGTCTGAGATTTATTGGTCCTTTTGAGATCCTTGATAGAGTTGGAGAAGTAGCATACATGCTAGCATTACCCCCGAAACTGGCAGGAGTGCATGATGTTTTTCATGTGTCAATGCTAAGGAGGTATGTCTATGATCCTTCGCATGTGATCCAACATGATGATCTGGTACTGCAAAAAGATTTATCTTATGAAGAGAAACCCATCAAGATACTAGATCTAAAATTACATCAACTAAGGAATAGAGCAATACCAATGGTTAAAATCCAATGGAGCCGTCGTGGACAAGAAGAAGCCACTTGGAATTAGAGGATGCGATTAAGAAGAAGTATCCAGAATTATTTTCAGGTTAGTATTGTTAGCACTTCTCTTATTTTGTAATGAATCATGTGAATTTGGAGGACCAAATTCTTTTTAAGTGGGGGAGGATGTAGTAACTCAAAATTTTATATATGGGATTTATATGCGAAAAAAATAATAAAAGATGAAAATAAAATAAATGATGAATAATTTTTCTTTATGTCTGTAAAGTGTAGAATATATAAACGCGAACCCTATTCCACGTGTTAACATGAACGGCGAGATTCGTGGCACGATTCTGAGAAGGCGAAGACGTCGGTACTATAGTAGTACTGTAGCATCCGATTTAAGAGAGAATTATTAGTCTAATTAAATCTTAATTAGTGGATGATGTCATTTCTTACACCATTGAATAAATGAGGTCATTGATTATGTCATAGAGGGAGATTTATTTCAACATTCACATGTTTGAATTTATTTTCAACATAAGTTAGTGTAATAGTAACATGGGTTGGTGAAATAGAAAAATTAGTTAAAAAATTGACTTAGAATTAAATTAGCAATAAAATATCATTGAATAAATGAGATAATTGATTGTGTCATAGAGGGGGATTTATTTCAACATTCACATATTAAAATTTATTTTTAACATAAGTTGGTATAATAGTAACATGGGTTGGTGCAATAAAAAAATTAGGTGTAAATTTGACTTAGGGATTAAATTAGCAATAAAACATCATTGAATAAATGAGGTCATTGATTATGTCATAGAGGGGGATTTATTTCAACTCTCACATGTTGGAATTTATTTTCAACATAAGTTGGTGTAATAGCAACATGGGTCGGTAAAATAGGAAAATTAGGTGAAAAATTAACTTAAAATTAAATTATCAATAAAATATCATTGAATTAATGAGATAATTGATTATGTTATAGAGGAGGATTTATTTCAACATTCACATGTCGAAATTTATTTTCAACATAAGTTGGTGTAATAGTAACATGGGTTGGTGAAATAAGTAAATTAGGTGAAAAATTGACTTAGAATTAAATTAGTAATAAAATAATTACGGGGTTTGATCGATAAATAGGGCTAGGATATTCCCTACTCAAAGCACAAATCATTGGGGAAGTGCTGGTTGTAGAGAGGAGGAAATCTTGAAGTTTGGAAGAGTGTTCGAAGTATTCTTCGTTCTTGTTCTTCTTCCTCTTCGATCTTCCACTATGTAAGTTTTCTCTCAGGCAAAACTTAATTAGATCTTTATATATGTTCCTTTGTATGAGTATTTTGATTCGATGCAATTTTTCATGATCATGTATTTGTGGCTTATTTTGAGATTTAAGGTCCAAAAATTGGACTTTTCATTGTAAGAACGAGTTTCGATTTTCTATTTAAGAACGTGGATCACACATGGACCGTGATTTGAACGTGGTAACCACGTCGATTTGCCTCATTTATGTGCTGTTATTTCAAAACTTAAATTGTGAATTTTAAAATCATGTTCTTGCCTTAAAAAGACCATCGAGAAAGAAATAACTACGTAAATGAACTCGTATGGCTATCGCTAAAGGTTTAAACAACTATGCTCGAATTTTCATAAAATTCCTATACATGATTGACCCTGTCCATTTTGATCTAAGCTCTATCTGAAAGCTTGACATCTTTTTTTAATATCTTTTCCTTCATTGAAATTCTTTTACAAATGAACATGTTAGAATATGCAAGAATGATTTTCGTTCGATTTACGTGTTTCTGTGTTTCTGACAAATCGTGTAGCTAGCAAGTCTACCAAGAAAGACCGGTGTCTAAGGCTAGAGGTCCACGGGCAAACACTTTAAGTGGATAAGTGGTTACTTAATTAGGACTTGAGAATGCGAGGAGAACCTCCCACTGTCTCACCTCTTACCTGGCGAGATCTCTTTAGTTTTCTGCTAAGCACCCGACTGTGAAAAACTTGATCTAAACCTATTTTACAAGATTTTCATAGAACTGATCGTGCCTTGACTGACAAATTATTTCTTTATTATCTTAATGTCGTTAAACATGATGTCTTAAATCATCCTTGAACTTCTCTTATAAACTTCATTTACTCTTCATACTACTTGTCCTTGAAATTAAAATTTTGCTAGATCTGTACTTTCGCCATAAACTACTATTTGGGAGTGTAAGAACTAAGTGTCATGCGGGGCAAAGTGCTACGTTATGGGAGCCACCTCTTGAGGCTGAAATGACACAAATTGCCACATAACAGGAGCCACCTCTTGAACCTGTAGGGACCACCTCTAGAGTCCTCCATAACGAAATGTCTAGTTGTGTGCTATACTACGCTTCTTAAGCTTTTCTTGAAACTCAGATTGGCCATAATTATAAATGAATTATTCTAGAAATTACATGGGACTCTTGGTCCACCTGAACACTCAATGTCTGGCAAACATGGGGGCCCTGGTCTGGTCTTAGGCGAGTAAAGATTGAAAGTACTTGTGTCCGAGGGAGTTGAATGATCAAGTGTGACATTACACCAGCTGACATGCAAGATTGAACTAGACAATTCACTTATTACATGCTTGACTTTCTGTACATGACATGTTTGACCGAGAGTGTTAATATTCTTGTTACATGGCCAATTTTATAATTCTATACTTGTTATTGATCCTTGTGTTTATACTTGAGTTCTACAATATCCATTCTTAAATTCTTGACTTCCTGATCTTGTTCTCTACTATACTTGTCATTTATTTTATTTACTTGTTTTATTTCGAGAGTATATAGATGATTCAAAATATTAATTACTTAAAGTGACTTGGTAAAGAGATATAAGTCCTACTGAGCTTTCTAGCTCACCCTGTGTATTCTTGTAAATTTTCAAGAAATCCTAGAGATGACGGGAATGGGCTGGAGTGACGAGAGTGCTGATAGTTTTTGTTATATTTTTTCCCAGTCTGTCTACTTATGAATGAATGTACTAGATTTGAATAGTATGAAAAGTCATTAAAAGAATATTTGTTGAAATGTCAGGTTATGAAATAAAGATGTGATTTTATCCATTTGTTGTTCATACTCATCATCTGAGTCTCTTGATTAACCCGCACGTATAACTGCTCACACCTTTATAGTTCCACCTTGTTCGGGGTGTGACAAATCCCGTGTCATTTAGCTTATTTCTGAAAACCCATCGAGTTCTAATTATGAGATGATTCTTAGGACACGGCACAAGAGACCACACCTTGTTCCTTTCGAACTGGTGTGGCTCTTCATGCATAGCCTGGATCTAGGATTCATTTTGAAGAGCTTCATGAATATTCTTAGGCTCTTCTTGAGAGATTAAAGCTATCAAATCCTCTTCTTCCACTTGCCTTAGTGAGGATTTGGTTTTGACACCATCTATAGGATTACCAATGATGTTCTCGGCGTGGTGATCTTTCAAGAACGTTAAAGCTCTAGGCAGGTCGGGATGCTGCACTTGTTGTTCTTGAAGTGTTTCAATTGAAGGATCTACATCATCTTTATCCTTGCATGGGGTTCCTTCAGTTGATTCATCCTTAGCTTTAGGTGGTCCAGTAACGCTTGGGTTTTTAAGAATGTGATGTGTAAAAAGAAAACTTTCAGATTGAAACACTGATCGAGCCGAAATGTTCATCGTTAAAACCTGCGACAATCAATCAAAAAGAAATACCGAACTCGCAACATAATACAAATTAACTGTAATACATTGGTGAGTACGGGTCGAATCCACAGAGAGGAATGTTGAGATTGAAAACTTTGATTTTCTTTTAAAGTAAAAATTGATGAATGATTTGGATTTAATTTTAATAATTTAAAAGAACATAAAATAAATCTAGTTGGAAATAAAGACAAGGAAATTAAATGTGAAATAAAATAGACGAATTTGAGATAGTTGGTGCGGCCGTGGTATGATAACGGCGTCATCTCCTCGAGCCTTTGATTTACGAGTCGTTGGGAACGACTACGTACACTCGACCGGATCAGAACCGATTCTCTTGACCGTCTTTAGAAGAAAGTTTAGAGGGTGACGGATGAAGAATTTAGGAAGAGAAAAATTACAGAGATGGAGAGATAGATTATACAACATAAAAAATGAAGCATAACACCACTAGAATTAAGTGCATGAAAATTACAACAACAATGATAAAATAAATTACAATACATGAAAGGAACAAGAGATGGGGAGATAGAGAGAAGCTATCTACTTGACAAGAGAGAGGGAGTGAAAGAGCTATCTACGTGAATGCATATGAAGTGGGAGAGGAAGAGGGACTGAGAGAGGGTGGGAGAGAGAGAGAGAGCTAATGCTAAGTATGTGCATGTGATAGAGTGAGGGAGAGAGGAGAGCTCGTGAGCCCCCATCTCCCTCTTTTTATAGGCTCCAGAATAGCATTGTTCCTTCTCTGCCAGTTCGTGTGAATGGGAGCTTTGCAGCATATATTGAAGTCTTCTTGTGCTGCCGACAAAGCCACTGCCGATGTGTCGCTTTGCACGTTGTGTGAAGACTTCCAGCTGGCCACGTGAAACCTTCAGCCGTGTGAAGACGGCCGAAGCCGACGTGAAGCCTTTGCATGCATGTGAAAGCCACCTTGGAAGACCTGCTAGAAGGAGCCTGCGAGTTGACCAATGTGAACCCCGCCTGCATCGTGGAGCCATGCTGACCTTGGAAGGGAAGCCCGCCAAGAAGCCTTTTTCTGCCGCTCGAAGCCACTTCCTCCACCACTTTGATCGTGCCAACGTGAACCACCCGAAGTCCGTGGACCCGCCATCGATGGTGAAGCCTGCCGCTGCATGCTGCATCGTGGAGAAGCCAGCCCAAGTGCGTGAAGGGCCACCACGTGAAAGCTGGCCTCACACTGCCTGAAGCCCTCCTCATCCTGGCTGTGCATGGGCCATGCATAGCCCACCACGTGAAGGGGCATCTCCTGCACAAGTCACCTGCAAAAGCCACCTGCAAAACACACATATATATATGATATATATAGTATGTATATATTATATGAAGTACATTGAAGCTTCAACGTGACTCATGTGTATATTATATGAAGCCACCTGCAAAAGCCTTTAGATGTATATAACATAGATATATTGATTATATATAGATGATGCACAGATTATATGAATATATATAATTATATATAGATATGATATATATATATATAGATATTAAGAATATATATATTATGAATATGAATATATATATATCTATATATAGGTATATATATATTAAGAATATAGTATATGAATATATATATATATATATATTATATATAAGTGAATATATATTATATATATATCAAACATATATATATATATCATATCTATATCTATATATACATATATATATCAAGTATATATATCGATATATATTATATCTATATATATCAAATATATATATATATATATATATGTCATATGTATATATAAATAATTGTTTTGTTTTTCTTTTCTTTTTTTCTTCTTTTTGTTTTTCTTTTGTTTTATTTGGACCCAGATTGTGCTTGGTCAGCATGGACTTTTGGCTCATTCTTGCGCAGACTTGTGAGTGCCTACAGAATAACATATTTATTGCTTAAAGTATAATAATTTCATCAAACTAGGCATTTTGATCAAAAATTGATATTAAGTGTGAAAAGTGCATAATTACTAACATTAAAGCTCATAAAAATTATGAATATCATAAATTGACTCATACAAATGCACACTTATCAAACAACATAAAGGATGGTCGACTCTTGGAGTTGACACCATCAATGGAGATCCTGACAAACCAACTAAGTAGCGACGATTCAGCCAATCAACATTTTCAGTAAACCATAGCCAAAACAACCCACACAAGGTTATTTCCCTAGGAATGAGCCTAGGCATCAAGTTTACATGATTAAGTTAGCAACTCCCCCTCAGCTAGACACTATATGACTGATGATATGCACAGAGATATACAAACAGCTATGGATGGAATGCACATACAGACACAAGCATTATCACATGAGGATTGAGCATAAAGCTGATCAACACATATCACATTTTCTAGAGAAAGCGAGTGGGATATCACCTGAACGTTTAGATTTCAAATTTTGTTATTCTTTTACCCTAACATATGCCGCTTGGCCCGTGTATCTTACCTTCTTGACTGAAAATGTGTTTCACGCTTCTTATTCTCAAGGCACACCTGCAAAACAGATTTCTCATTTTGCATTCTTAGGTACCCAACTCCTTTTGGGTAGTTGTGGATTAGTAGAGCTTGTAGTGGGTCATCTTGCCAACTTTTGGACACATAGGTCATGATATTTCAATAGGAAACAATCACACATTGTATGCCCGATTTGCCACAGTAATGGCAAGAAGCAAGTGACATCACATTTCTTTTACTCATTGGCTCGACTAGTTTGTGTGTGCTGGCATGATGTGTTGAATGAGGACTTCTTTTCTTCGTTATTGATTGATTAACAAGTTTTCTGAAAACAATCTTGTCATCATGCTTTAACATGAAGCAATCATTCATCTTGTGACCTACTTTACCACAATAGTCACAATACACATATGTCCTAACAGAAATTTTATTCAGGTTATTAGCATGCTTCCATGTGGATGGAGAAATTTTATCTTTGTTAGCATGAAAATTCATTTTCTCTTCAGCATCCAGCAGTGTGCAATTGTATGACCTTTTTTACCACAGTGATTATAATGCATGGAAGGTTTCGTGGTAAAAGAGTGCTTTGCATTTTTAAAACCAGTTCTATTCTTGCATGCTTTCAAATCATCATTTTTCATGATAAAATAATCATGCATCACATGTCCATGTTTTCCACAGTAGAGACAGGAAACTTTCCTTTTCTTTGATGCATGGGGTTTAACATGAATGTTTTTGGCATGCACATTTAGGACATTCACACTATTTTTCAGATTTTGTTGAGTTCTTTGCATAATGTGTTGTTGGGAGTCTGATTTGGAGGTGCTAGGTGTACATGTGATGTGAACAAATGAAGTGTATAACTTGTTCTCAAATGTCTTTTTGTTCACACCACTATATCCCAGCCCTTCTCTTTGAAAATTCACTTTCATGCCCAACAATTTGTCCAAGTTTTCTTTGCCATTTACAAATTTGGATAGTGAATTATTCAAATCATGAATCTCAGATTGAAGAGATGAAATATGTAATTCTGCACTGGCAAGTTCTTCTTCATAAGTAGCAAGCCTCACATTCAACGTTGCATTTGCAGTCTCAAGGCCATCTACTTCCTTATTTAATCCATTCACATTTTCAGACTCATTTACAGCCATAGATTTTCCTTTTTCTAGAGTTAACAATCTCTCAGATATGGTTGTGTTTAATTTCTTCAAGTTCTCATTTTCTTTACGAGCTTCTCATCGTGAACAAGTTCATTTATCAAGATTTGATCATTGGCTATTGAATTCACTTTTTCTTTCAGTTCCATTTCTATTTGTTGAAGTTCACAGATTTTAGCCATAAGTTCTTTATTTTAATTTCTTAAGGAGTAAATTTGATCTTTATGAAATTCAATGTCAAACACATGAGTCTCACTCAATTCCTCTAAATGTGAGCATTTTTTGTAGGAGGAATCACAATTGTTTTGTTCAAGTTTCTTTTTCAATTTTTTATTCTCAGATTTTAACATCTTATATTTACTTGCAAGCTCATTGTATCCATCCAATAACTCATCAAAAGAGATATTATTAAAATCTGATCTTGCCTCTAAGGGTGATCCACTCTACTAATTACTGTTGTGATCACTCATGCCTGCCATGAGACATCTGACCTCCTCCTCTTCATGGAAGCCAGCTAAGGCATCCAGTATGTCCTTTGCGGAGCTGCAACTGGAAATAAAATGAAAATTGTTAGCATAAACTACAATAGTGAACAAATTTAGAACCAAACAATTTTTATCATGTTTAGACTCATAATCTATAGTCTAAACTGATTCGTCTTCAGGCAACTTATAAGGACCATGAGTGATAAGCTTCCATAGCTTAGGGTCGCATGAGTTGACTAGACTGCAAATTCTTTCCAGCCATAGATTGAAGTTAGAACCATCAAACACAGGTGGAGAAACCATAATGAACATTTTGTCAACAATTGATCTGGATCTCTCTAGATCGTTATATTAAGAAAAATTGAGCCTTAGCTATGATACTAATTGAAGTCCCATGATCAATGACACCCAAGAGGGGGGGTGAATTGGGTGATTATCTTATTTAAGAAACTTTTACCCGATTTAAATAGATATGATGAAAGGGTAACTTGGAAGCTCAGATCTGATAAATTGCACGTTGGATCTTCCACAAACTATCACACGCGATCGATAGTCCTTTGGTACTAGGCGGAGGTATGAATCCAAAGATCCTACTCATGCAAGGTGTTATCGTCCTGACAGGACTGGCCTTGTCAGTTCAAGCCCGCCTTTCAATGTATCAAAGATCTATTATAGAAACAATCGATTGTGCCAGATCTGAAAGATAAAACACGGAGGAAGTAATATGCACAAACGATTACACAGAATGGGGGTAGAAGAAATGGACCAAACCATACAAGAGACAACGATTTTTAGGTGGTTCGGATGCAACACTAGCAATCTACATCCACCCCTTACGATCCGTGAGGATTCACACACTATCTTGTAAAGATTACAAGATCAAACCACACACACACACTCGTATGGAGTTTAATTAGAACTCCTACGATGCTGCAAAGGTACCGACACACACACACACACGGATCTGAATAGATCCACACACACACATGGACCTGAAGAGATCCACACACACACTTGATGTTCATAGATTGAATTAAGAAAAGTACACACTTGAAGCTCAAAATAAATTAGATGAAGGGAAGAAATGAAAAGCTCAGATCTAGGTTCCCCTGATTGAATGATGCAAATCCAGGAGTTGATTCTTGATTCTTCATATGAACACCACTTCTTTGGCTTTAGAAAGATCTTAAAATGCTTGATTCTTGATGAAGGATAGTTGGACGGATCACTATTCACGCAGGTTCTTACAGCAGCTTTCTTCCTCTCATGATAACCTCCCTTGAATCCTTTTAGTTGATTAGGGTTTCTGACCCATAAGGTGTTTTTATATAGCCTTGGGTGGTCAAGGGAGATGCCAAGACAGCCTCCCACATTTTCTAGCAGCTTTGAATGCTCATGGACTCAAAAGTCCAAAAGGAAGGCTTTCCCACATTGGGAAAAACACAAAGTCAACATTTGCTACTGAGTAGGGGTCGGTCAATCAAAATTTGTCGGTCGGTTGACCGATCTCTGAGAAATCTCAGAGCTTTCAGCTCTGGGTGAATCGGTCGACTGAACTGGGGCAATCGATCGATCGAACTCTATTAGAGTTCAGTCCTCTGGCTACTGGGAAGTTTGGTCGACCGAACCAATGGCATTGGTCGACCAAACTCTGAAAAACCTGCAAAAACAACTCTTTAGCCCAGAAATCACAATCATATTGAAAAGCCCTTGACTCGATCATCATGTAGCATCCATTTGAGGTTTAATTAACACATTTTTTGCATTTTGGAAGCTTGATCATTTGAGCATTTGATCATGACGGAAAATGGCCTTAATTGCCTTCTTGTGTTCGCTCTTAAGCAATTATACATGGCACGAGACTGAAAACAAGTCCGGGGTTTTGTTATCATCAAAATCACCTCGAGAAACTCAACACTTTGATGATGGGTCGATACTTCAACAACCCATATCGATACCTCAGGAACACTCTACCCAACCTCTTCCAATACCAAAACCCTTACGACCCACCAAAATTAGATGCTTCATCTGTACTAAACCTACTATCATCCTCCCTCCGCCCATTATACCTCCAACCACCATGCCATCAACCTCCATTAGTCACTCATCCATCAAGCCTTTTGAGTCTTCCATTGATACTCCTCCTTCCTAACCAATTAACACTCCATCGCCGTCATTTAAGTCTTCGATCATCCTCGTGATCCCAAAGCCAACTATCCATAATCCTTCACTCAACCCTTGCCCAAACTTGTGGCTAACCCTGAGCAGGGTCCACTTATTTTTACACTCGAGCCAACCCTGTCTGCTACTGAGCAAGGGGAGAAGCTCATCGTGTTTGAACCTCACCTACCCTTCAAACAATACCTACCATCAAATCTCCATCATACACTGAGCCTACCACCTCCATCTCACCATCTTCTATCCCCCTCAGAGCAAGTGTACCTCAATAAATATATGTGCAAAAGACGATGCTCAAGAGCCGGGCAAGAAGAATTCAGTTTTGGCTATGCCATTCAAAATTCAGGACTTTATTTGTCAGATGCCGATTTGTGTTCTTGTACTGGTCAAGTTTCAAAAGGCCAAGTTTACACAGGTGCTCACCAAGAAAGAATGTCGAGAGTTGATGCCATGCCGGCCCAAGGTCTAGATAATCAAGGTGACACTGCTCATTGGCAAAGATACCTTTGAAGCTCTTATTACCCCTCATTCTTATTAGGTCCCTCGGTGCAACCGTAATCAAGAGGGGGGTGAATTCATTATGGCCTTTTTCAAAACTATACCCAATTTAAATTCAATTCAACCACTTAATGAAATGCGTAACAATCGAACACTAATACCTCACAATATAAAGATAGCTCACAACGAGCCTGGATCGAACACCTAATGGGTGTTAGTGAGATTAGTGCATAAAAATGCTGGAGCTCAAAGAACCAAGATGTAATACCCCGATTTTTCAAGAAATTAATTAGAAATTCCATAATAAATAGAATAAGGTAAATTTTGACCATTTTATAAAAATCCATAAAAATTATATTCTTATGGAGGATAACAAGTTTAACAAACTTGTCTTCTGTGACCAACCCAAATAAAATCTGTAAATAGGTCGAATTAGTGGATTAAGCCCAAATTAAACACTTAGTTAACCATACCTTGTAACGCTAAATTCGAGCCCAATACTCCATCAAATGAGCCCAAACCAGTGGCAAATGAAAGGCTAGGATGAGAGGATCATTTCTCCTCTCTTATTTTCCCGAAACCCTAACCCTAGGAGATGCTATCGGCGGAGATTGGATCGCGTCAACAATTACGACGGCGTTCACATTAACCCAACTTGCGTGGATAAATACTCCGCGCATAGAAACCTCTAGAAGGCGTGTGACCTATAAAAATGAAGCTCTCTAACCCTAGAATCGTTTAGAACCAGTGGCGGCTGTAGAGGAGTTGGATCGAGGGAGATCTCCGACGATTAGGGGCTACGTATACAAGCGCCTCAGGTTTTCTATCTCCTTCTTTCTTCATCCGATTCAGGTAGGTGATAGCAAGCCAAACCCTACAAATGATATATGGTTTGAAGCATCATCGTGTCAGCTTTTCATTGATGTAGAAAGCCCTAAATTTGATCAAGTGTTCCGCGAGAATTTTTGATTTTAGTAGAAGCATGTCACATCTAGGGTTATAACTGTTGCCTTTCGATTAAGTAGTAATTTCAGGCTGTAAACATAAAATTGATTCATGCATCTTGTAGAGTTTTTCATGCTCTTTCTACTGGTAGTAAAAGCCCCAAATTTCATGCTTTATATCATGCGAATTCCATGTTTTAGTCTAACCCTAGAAACCTCGCTGGAGTCGGGTAAGGCAAAGGGGCAGTGACCTGTCTGGACTTGTGCGGCCACATGATAGACCGCACAACCAAGACAAGCGGCTTGTTGTTGACCGTTTAAAGGTTTCTATCTCCGATCATTTCCCTGAAACGGGCGGCTAAATCCTAACCGCATGTCTGTCCTGCGGCCAGTTCCAGACCGCACATCCCTCCCAGCGGCACCCTACCGACCGTCTATGTCCTACAGGCCTTCGGACCTGAGGGGGCATGAGCGGCCTGTCCGTGACCGTATATAGAGATGTAAGGTCCAGGACCGATCGCACATCTATAACAGAACATATTAATTATCATTACAGCATGTTATGTTAGTGGTAAATGGCATGTTAGCAACACACCTAATAAACTGTAATTCATGACAGTAAATAATTCTTGCTGATTTATTTAATTTGAGCTTGATCTTGATTCATCTTTCCAATGAATGTCAATCTTAATTGTGAATCATTTATAATTGAAATGTCTATTAGGTTTATACTTGTTATAACCTTAGACCTAAACCGTTAATCTTGAACCATTATTATCCCCTAGAATTGAACCTGGACTCAATCGAACTACTGCGATATGAGTCATAGTCCTAATTGGACTAACAGAGACATGCGCGGCCGTTAGTGGACCACATATCTCCTTGAACGGCCCTGTGACGACCGTTCATCCCTGGCTAATACCAATTAGTTTGGCCGATTATCCTTGATCCATCTTCGGCCAATTCCTGATTTGATTAGCCCAGTAGACCCTAGGCCGACCAACAGACAGTGGGCTGGACTCTGGTGCAGTTCCACGCTGCCTATGACAGCCCGGGAGCCCACTTGGGCGAATTTCTAGATTATTGTTAGGCCCTGTATTGTGCGGACAGTAATGGACCGTACATCTTAACAGGCGGCCCTTAATGAACCGTTCAATTAATGAGCGGCTCTGTCAGGACCGTATATCCTGTCTTCGATTTACTAAACTTCTGGCCTTGTGCGGCCCAATACTTACCGTTCATGCTGGAGAGCGGCCCTTAACCAGCCGTTCGACCCAGCCCAGTTCCTGTTTAGTGCGGCCCTGAGTCGACCGCACAAGTGCTTGAGCGGTCCATTAGTGACCGTACATCATCCAGAGACTAGTTTTCTCCGTGTTTCATGGTTTTGAATCCAAGAACATGATAATTCTTGATAACTTGAACTCTGGACAGAAATTCTGGACAATATCTCTTCAACTTAGCCTTGGGATGTTCGAGGTAAGTTTGTACTTGATTGTAATTGGCCATTTTAACTTGATTAAAGTCTAGACAACTTGGGATCTTGGATCCAATAAATCAATGCCCACGCATCATAGGGGCCCGGTCTGGTCCTGGGGAGAGCGCCTGAAAAGTACTTGTGCCCATGGGAGTTTGTAATGACATGGTGAGGCATTGCACCGAGTGCATGACTAGCGTGATGTCTATGTCAATGATCTCTTAATCTCTTACTTGAATCGTGTTCGACTTGGTTATATTCTTGCTTGTTGGCCAATTTCCTACATTTTCCTGTTATTTATATTGTTCACAAACTTGCAATTCTTGTAGTATATCATCCTGCCATATTATTATTCCGTTTCGTTCTTTAGCACCTTCTTTATGTTGTTTCATTCGATCGTCATTTCTTTTCTTTCCGTTTCATATAAACATGTAATTAATTGGGTAATTACTTACACTTGCATGTTGTTACCTACTGAGCGTTCGCCCATATAGTTGTTTCCCCCATTCCAGGCAGCTCAGGTGAAGATTCACAGATGGATGGGAATGGGCCAAAATGATGACTTGGAGTGTATCAGTTGATAGATATGTTGAGATTATTATAGTTGTTTTACATCTAGCTATGCCTTAGAGCTTGTGTTAGTTATTGTAACGGAGTCAAGTAGAGGTTATGCTTGATTATGTTTAAGTCGGTTTGATGGTTATTGTAATTGATTTGAAGTTATTTATGTTCGTGACGTTATGTTAATTCTTAGCTTAGCATGTTATCATTACTAGCGTTTTCTACTGTCAGTCCCGATATTCCACGTCGGGGCGTGATAGTTTGGTTATATGAGAGCCTAGGTTTTCTAATAATCCTAGGTTCTCTAAGTTCTAGGATCCTAAGTGATATCATAGGACCTATAACCTCGTTATAAGTCTAAGGACCCAACCTGGTGAGATTTGGGTAGAAGACTGGGGTTGAGTTAATAATCTAATTGCACGATTATCCATTCTTAATTGAACCTAACATAACCTATTCCACGTGTAGGCTTTTGCAATGGAAGGAGAATGCGCGGAATGGAGGAAGTTGCAGCGTACGGTTCAAGGACTTACTCAGGCCTTGCAACAAGTGGCCCAATGAGGAGCTGTAAACCATGGCACTGGCGACCTCTATCGGAACTTTCGTGGGATGAATCCCCCGCGATTTGGTGGCTCGACTGACCCTGATGAAGCCGAGCACTGGCTTGAAGAGATAGGGAGAATTTTTGAAGTGATGCAATGTAGCAATCAAGAACTGTCCTCTTGTCGACCTTTCAACTTGAACGTGATGCGAGGACATGGTGGGACGCAGTGAAGGCTACCCTTGGTGATAGACAAGTCACATGGGAAGAGTTCGAGGAATTCTTCAATGGTAAATATTTTTCTGATAGAGTGCAAGAGAAGAAGGCGGCTGAGTTTGCTACTTTGAAGCAACGAAATCTATCCGTAGCTGAATATGAAGCTCAGTTCTCTCGGTTATCTCGTTATACTACTCACTTGATATCTACCGAGAAGATGAAGGCCAAGCGCTTTCTTAATTGGCTGAAGCTGTAATATATCAACCAGTTGGCACCGATGGAAATTCAAACTTATTCCGAGATGGTGAGAAATGGCTCAAGTATTGGAAGATACTTTAGAAATGACGGAGAGAATCCGTGGAAAGAATGTTAAGAAAGAACAACACCATACTGGTTCTGGGAGTATCAAGCCCGGTCATGGCCGGAAGAGGCCCATTAGCAGGTCTGGTTCATGGAAGGGCAAGATACCGAAGATTGAAGACAAGAAGTCTGGCCGTATTGTTCCATTCAAAGGCGTATGCAAGTATTGTGACCGTCCAGGTCACAAGATGGAGGAGTGCTGGCGCAAGCTGGGCGCCTGTTTATGTTGTGGTAGTAGGGACCACCGTATTCCCGAGTGTCCTCTTTTATCTGAGCAAGCTACCCCGGTGAAATCACAAGGAATCAAGAAGCAGCAAGGCAAGCTCCAGGCTCTACAAGAAGACGAGGCAGGATCCGCCAAGGAGGGTGGACTCGTCGAAGGTACTATTATTATACATAATAAATCAGCTTTTGTTCTTTTTGATACTGTGCCACTCATTCTTTTATTTCTCGGAGATTTGCGAAGTCTTTAGCTGTGAAGCCAGCCTTGATGAATTCTCTGTTAGAGATTTTGACCCCTATTGGTTCCGGATCAGCAATTAAGTATTTCTATCCTTCCAGTAAGGTCATGATCAATGAACAAAACCTGCCTGCTGATTTAGTTTGTATGGACATGAAGGATTATGATGTAATCTTAGGAGCAGATTGGTTGGCTAAGTATGAGGCTAATGTTCAATGCAGATCTAGTTCTGTGTCTTTCACTGGACACCCTGGACTTTCTTTTATAGGAATTAGACACCATAAGTCTGTTCCACTTATTTCGGCTCTTCGAGCTGATAAGCTGATGAGGAGAGGATGTAAGGCTTTTCTAGCTTTTGTTGTTGTGAACCCTGAGCAGAAGATTGAGATTGAGGACTTTTCTGTCGTCCGAGATTTTCAGATGTCTTTCCTGAGGAACTGCCAGGACTTCCTCCTGAAAGGGAAGTTATCTTTTCTGTTGATCTAATTCCTGGTGCGACTCCTATTTCCAAAGCTCCTTATAGTATGTCTCCTGCGGAGCTAAGAGAACTAAAGCAGCAGTTGATGGAATTACTTGAGAAAGGGTTCATTTGTCCAAGTACTTCCCCGTGGGGAGCCCCTGTATTATTCATCCGGAAGAAGGATGGTTCGATGAGGTTGTGCATCGATTATCGGCATTTGAATCAAATGACTATCAAGAACAAATATCCATTGTCAAGGATTGATGAGTTATTTGATTAGATAGCAGGAGCTCAGTATTTTTCTAAGATCAACCTTCGATCTGGATATCATCAGTTACGAATTAAGGAAGAGGATATCTATAAAATAGCCTTCCGCAGTAGGTATGGGCATTTCAAATTTGTAGTAATGCCTTTTGGGCTAACGAATGCACCTGCATCTTTCATGCAGCTGATGAACGATGTGTTTCGGCCCTATCTTGATCAATAGGTTGTGGTGTTCATTGATGACATCTTGATTTATTCTAAGAGTGAGGAGGAGCATGCTGAACATTTGAGGATGGCATTGCATCTATTGAGAGATCATCAGTTATATGCCAACTTTAGTAAGTGTGATTTCTGGCTACAAGAGGTGTCCTTTCTAGGGCATTTCATCACAAAAGAAGGTGTTTCTGTTGATCCTCGAAGGTAGAGGCAGTAAAGAATTAGGATAAGCCTACTAATGTGACTGAAGTGAGGAGTTTCCTAGGCTTAGCAGCTTACTACTGGAGGTTTGTTCAAGATTGTTGTGCCCCTTAGGCACAAGTATGTGCTATGTTGATTTGATGATAGCAATGCTGTTTTGTTTTGATGATAGCAACACAATGAGTGCTTTATGACATTGTGTTTTGATGATAGCAACATGACTGTGACTGGTATATCATCTGGAGAATGCATGTGTATGACTGATATATTGTTTGTGTTAGACTTCTATTATGTGCATAGTCTATACATTGTGCATCTCGTTGACAAGTTTGCACATTCATGAAGTCTGCACACTGGACTTGTTCATACATCTAAAGTCATATAAAGTCTGTACAGTCCATTGTCTTAGCCACCGTCTCATTTAACATACGCTCTCAAAGTCTATACATCGCTGTTGGGCATCAAAGTCTGCAAATTAGCATCAGGTACATCGCTGTTGGGCATCAAAGTCTGCACATGAGCATCAGGCAGCAAGTGTGTACAACGCCCTGTGTAGGCACGACAAGTCCATACACTGGTTGCACATTGCACAACATGCGAAGTCACCAAGTGTGTACATTGTATAGCATGCAGGCGTCAAAGTCCATACATCCACAGTGCATTGGCTAAGTCTATACACTGTCCGTCTCACTTAGAGTCTAAGGCTAAGTCTATACACTATCCGTCTCACTTAGAGTCTAAGGCGAAGTCTGTGCAATGAGCGTCTCATGTAAGTCCACACATTGGACTGTAGCATGCATTTGTCAATGCATCTAAGTCTGTATAATGACCGTCTCATTCAGCGTCTCATTCAGCGTCTCTTCAGCATCTCATTCAGCGTCTCATTGCATGGGCTAAGTCTGTACAACATTCAGTGTCTAGAGTTTCATGAAGTCTGTACATCAGACTGTTACAGCATAAGTCTGGACATTGGACCGTCTCTACTTGCGTCTTATGCCAAGTCCGTACAGTGTCCATCAGCATTTAGAAGTCTATACAGTCCACCGTCTTCATCAGCGTCTCATGCATATAGCAAGTCTAGACATTGCACTATAGCATGCATTTCTTTAAAGTCTATACATTGGGTTTTTACCTACGGTGCTTGAAACGAAGTTTACACACTAGTTATACTTCATAGTTTGTATAGTGTCTCTAGTTGGCTAAGTCTATACACCGAGGACGTTGAAAGTCTTCAAGTGTATACATTCTCAAAATGTTCATACTTGCTTCCTGTTCCAAGTCTATACAGCCTTTTGCTTCGCCAAAGTCTGTACAGCCATCAGTGATCTCCCAAGTATGTACATCCAACTGTTCTTCTTTAAAGTCTGTACATTGGCTTCAAGGCTTTCAAGTCTATACACTGACGGCTGAACTGAAAACTCTAGACATCGTCTGTCTGCATTAGAGTCTCATGGAGTCCATACATTGCACAACATTCATAAGTCTATACATCGTGATGTTTTACACTAAGTACATACATTGCTTCAACTCTGCTTTCACAACGCCAAGTCTGTAGATTGCTTTGTTATGCATATGAACATGAAGTCTATACACTGCTTCATTAACATGAAGTCTATACATTGCACCCACGTTACACAAGCATATACATTGCATGCTCTTTTAATAAAGTCCATACACTGAGCAAGTATATACATTGTCTGTCTGTCAATTGAAAAGTCTATACAGAGTTCTTCACTTAACCTGACAATCCGATACTCTGTCTGACAGGGATTCTTACCAAGATTGATGACCTGGCTCGTGATCCCAGGAGGACGAGATGTGCAGATGCTGACACGTGGATGGAATTGCCTCGGATCTGGTTAATTCACTTGGGCGGGAAAACGTGGAAGCCACGCGCCCTTATCCACCTGCTGCTGCCAGTATATATAGTAGTCTTCATCTTCTGTTGAAGGCTGATCGAGTGTGGCAAGTCTATACAGTGAGACTAAGTCTGAAGCCGCAACCACCGAGATCCAGAGAAGAAAAGGAGAGAAGAAGATACAGAGAGAAAAGAGAGATGTGTTGAGAGAGTTCGAGAAGAGAGAGATGAGTTGAAAGGAGTCTATTGAGAGGTTGTAAGTCAGTCTCTTGGTTCAGAAACCAGAGCTGACTCTACTCATACTTGAGCTACATTTGTCTGGTTTTCTTCATTTCTTTTGTTTCTGATTTTATTACTTTCGATATCTTTGTTCAGCAAGCTGTGTATCAGCGGATGCAGTGGAGGTTTCCACTGGACAGGTAAAGCTGTAATCCTCAGCTGGCGAGACTTGGTCTCGGACAGGTTAAGCTGTATTTCCCCAGCGGTTTGCAGAGGTGTATCCTCTGGACATCAAGCTGTGTTGCTCAGCGGGCAGTGGAGGATTCCACTGGACAGCAAGCTGTGTTGCTCAGTGGTTTGTAGGCCAAGCTGTATTGCCCAGCGGACACAAGCTGTGTTACGCAACAGTAAGTCATACTCGGTTGAGTGTGGGGTGGACGTTCATTGACCGAACCACCTAAAATCTTGTGTGCATTATGTTTGTGAGTTTGCTCTTACTGAATCTCTTGATTATCTTCACAGATCACTTGTGTTTTTGCTAAGTTTAGACACTCGAGTTAGTGTTTTAGTAGATCTACCTTTATTCCGCATTTGAACCTACAACTGGTTTTAAATTAGGCTGTAGATCTATTCACCCCCCTCTAGATCCACACTTCGTGGAGATAGACTGCGTCCATCTAACTTCAACAAAGATTTCTCCAAGATTGCGGTATCTCTGACAAGATTAACCCGCAAGGAGGTAAAATTTTATTGGTCAAAAGATTACGAGCGAAGCTTTCAGACCTTGAAGGAATGTTTGACTACTGCACCTGTTTTGACTTTACCTTCTAAGATGAAGGTTTTGTTGTATACACTGATGCTTTAGGTATTGGTTTAGGGTGTGTACACATGCACCACGGGAAAGTGATAGCCTATTCTTCTAGGTAGTTGAGGAAGCATGAAAAGAATTATCCTGTTCATGATTTGAGCTAGTAGCAGTGGTGTTCGCCTTGAAGATATGGAGGCACTACTTGTATGGAGAGGCATTTACGGTGTTTTCAGATCATAAGAGTTTGAAATACTTATTTCTCAGAAGGAACTCAATATGAGGCAGCGAAGATGGCTGGAGTATTTGAAGGACTTCAATTTTTCCATTGAGTATCATCCTGGAAAAGGTAATGTTGTGGCAGATGCCTTAACCCGGAAGCCTATAGCTAAGTTGTCAAGCCTCATGTTACAAGAATGGAAATTGCTGGAGCAGTTAGCTAGTTTAGATCTTAATGTTGACAAGGATCGGGTTATGATTGCTCATATTCAACTTAAGCCTGAATTATTGATGGAAATCAAGTCTCTGCAAGATGATGACCCCGAGTTGGTAGAGATCAAGGGAAGCTTGAGTAATAGACCTGACTTCATGATGGCTAAGGATGGAAGATTGTTATTTCAGGGAAGAACTTGTGTACCTGATGTAGCTTAGGTAAAGAGTAAGATCCTCTAGGAAGCTCATAGATCCAGATACACCATTCATCCTGGAGGTACTAACATGTTTAAGGATTTGAAAAGATCTTTTTGGTGGCCGAATATGAAAAGGGAAGTTGCAGACTTTGTAAGTAAATGTTTGGTTTGTCAGCAAGTCCAGGCCTAGCATTTCAGACCAACAGGGAAATTGAAACCCTTGATATACCCCAATGGAAGTGGAGAGCATTGGCATGGATTTCATTATGGGTCTACCTAGGACTCGTAGTGGATTTGATGCAATATGGGTGATTGTCGATAGATTGATGAAATCTGCTCATTTCTTATCTATTAAGTCTAAATGGACAATTGATGTCTTGGCAGCTTTGTATATGAAGAAGTGGTAAGATGTCATGTCCCGAACCGATAGCAGCGGGAAGCGATGCTCGGAACGTGGCAGTTAACAGTCATGATAACAAGAGCGAAAATAAATAACCACAATTAAAAACATGGAGGCCATACACATTGTGAAGATACGAACTTTTATTAATATTTGAAATTTAAAATATAATTTGACTCGCGACACTAGCTAGACTCAAGAAGATAAAAAGACAGACTCCGATCTCTAGGTTCCAGGTTCACTCGATCACACTGACCCGATCCTCATTTGCAACGTTCCGTTTACCGCGTTACCTGAAAAGGATTAGAAGTAGGGGTGAGCAAGAAGCTTAGTAGGAATTATACTCTATCGTCAGACATAGTTTAAGTGATTAACCAATTAATGAATATGCATGATTAACGCGAGAAAAATAAGCAGAACTAAATAATCATCAAGATTCAAAGAGTAACGATAATTAAATGGAAGAAATAATTGCATGTCGAGATAAGCAAGATTAACAAGATTTTCTAGTGAATGACCATTTACAAGTCAATTCGAGTCATGTCAAGCAAGCAAGCAAGTACTTCATACTTTAAGCATGAATAATAAGTTTCATGAGAATGTGGAATGCCCTAGACTTAACAAGCTATTGATGCACCGGTGACAATGCCACACCTAGTCATTCACCTCCCCAGGGATCAAGTACTCTTCGGGTGCTCCTCCCAGGACCAGACTGGGCCCTTCATTTGTTTGCCTTGGCATTGATTTGTTTGGATCGCAGATCCCACGAATCTAGACATCCACAATATTTAATGGCCAAGAGTTCCAAGGTCAAGTTCATGTAGTCAAGGTAAAGGACATAAGAATAATGATTGTTAAGAGTCCAAACAATAAGCTCCTTAATCGAGAGGAATAGTTATTCCAAATGACTATAATTGACGATCAATAGACCTAACAATAGGTCATATCACGAAATACCATAGCCTAGATAGGCTAAAGTAGCTCACACAATTCAAAATCATGAAATAATCACTTTTCAGAAAACTATAATACACACGGTCGGAAATGGGCCGCTTAATATTTATACGATCTCATATGGGCCGCAATATCAGGAACTGGGCTAGAGATCAGCCTCTACGAGGTCAAGGATAAACGGTCCAAGATGGGCCTTTCAACCACAAGCACGGTCAAGCATGGGCCGCACAAGGCCAGAACGACTAAATCTCAAGAAGGAGATAAACGGGATCCAAAGGGCCTCACAAAGATGAACGGTCAGAAATGGGCCGCACAGGGCCAGAAGTTCTTGAAGTATAAGAACAGAATATATGGTCCATACAGATCCACTCATACTCTGAAAGGTCCAGCATGGGCCGCATGTCAATTGTACGGGCAACTATAGTCCGCAAAACACTGGGCCTATCAATAGGCTAGAAATTTGCCCAAGTGGACTCCCGGGCTACCATAGGCAGGGTGGAACTGAGCCAGAGTCCAGCCCACTGTCTGCTGATCGGCCTAGGGTCTATTGGGTCAGGCAAATCAGGATCGGTTGAAGATAGATCAAGGATAAACGACCAAGGTTAAATGGCCATGAGCTAGAGATAAACGGTCTCCACTGGGCCGTTCAGGGAGATATGCGGTCGACTAGCGGCCGCTCAAGTCCCTGCTAGTCCAATTCGGACAATGACTCAAATCACAGCGGTTCGATTGAGTCCAAAATCAATTCTAAGGGATAATAATGGTTCAAGATTAACGGTTCAAGTCTAAGGTTAACAAGTGTAAACCTAATAGCCATTTCAATTATAAATGATTCACACTTAAGCATGACATTCATTGGAAAGATGAATCAAGATCAAGCTCAAATTAAATAAATCAGCAAGAATTATTTACTGTCATGAATTACAGTTTATTAGGTGTGTTGCTAACATGCAATTAACACTAATCTACTAACATAACATGTTGAAATGATAATTTAATCTGTTCTGCTACCAATGTGCGGTTGGTTCTGGACCTTACATCCCCATGGACGGTCATAGACAGGCCGCTCATGCCCCCTCAGGTCCGAAGGCCTGCTGGAGATGGATGGTCGGTAGGGTGCCGCTGGAAGGGATGTGCGGTCTAGAACTGGCCGCAGGATAGACATGCAGTTGGTATCCGGCCGCACGTACCAGGGAAACAATCAGAGATAGAAACCGTTAAACGGTCCACGACAGGCCGCCTATCTTGGATGTGCGGTCTATCGTGTGGCCGCACAAGTCCAGACAAGTCGCTGCCCTTCCGCCTTGCCTGACTCCGGCGAGGTTTCTAGGGTCAGAACTAAAATATTGAATTTGCACGATATAAAGCATGATATTTGGGGCTTTTACTACCAAAAGAAATAGCACAAAAAATTCTACGAGATGCATGAATCAATTTCATATTTACTCTCTTAAGTCTCTACTTAAATCAAAGAGGAACAAAGTTAACCCTAATTTGACATGCTTCTACTAAACCTCAAAAATACTCGCAGGATGCTACATGATATTTGGGGTTTTATATACCAAAAGAAAGAGACTAGATGCTGAACATTTTGATATATTACTTGAGGTTTGAGCCCGAGAGAACCTACCTTAATCAGGGAAGAAAGGAAGAAAAAGGAGGAAGACGCGCTAGGTACCCCACATCGGAGATCACTGGAATTCACCCTCGTCCAAGGTTCTCGTCGGCCGCCACAGCTTCCAAATGAAACTAGGGTTCCTAAGGAGCATTTTTATAGGCCGCACACCTTCTAGAGTGTTCTATGTAGGGAGAATTCATCCACGCAAGTCGGGTTAATGTGAACGCCACCGTAAAAGTTGACTCGATCCAAACTCCACCGATTGCATCTCCTAGGGTTAGGGTTTCGAGAGATTAAGAGAGGGAAAATGATCCTCTCATCCTGGCCTTTCATTTGCCACCAGTTTGGGCTCATTTGATGGAGTATTGGGCTCGAATTTCGCATTTCAAGGTATGGTTAACTAAGTGTTTAATTTGGGCTTAATCCACTAATTCGGCCTACTTACAGATTTTATTTGGGTTGGCCACAGAAGACAAGTTTGTTAACCGTGTTATCCTCTACAAGAATATAAATTTTTCTGGATTTTTATAAAATAGTCAAAATATAACTTATTCTATTTATTAAGGAATTATTCTAATTAAATCTAATTAATTTCTCAAAAAAAAATCGGGGTATTACATCCTCCCCCACTTTAAAGAATTTGGTCCCCAAAGTCGTTGGGTATTACCAATTATTTGAATTTTTGAACTAAGATGATCTTATCTATCAAAATAACATGTTAATCATATAACTAATGACGAAAGAATTTAACTATAGATAGGGATAAAAGAGAACAATACCTTATATAATTCTTCATTCGGTAGAAGTTGGTTCCGATTCTTCCTATATTTTTGCTTGTGGAAGTAACTTGGGACAGTTAGCAATTTTATGATCCTGATTTCCGCAACGCAGACACGCTCCGCTCCTTCGCCAGCACTCCTTTACGAGATGACCAAGTTTGTGACAGTATAAACATTTCATTTACGTAATATTATTATTATTCTTCTTATTACTTCAGGTTTTTTTATGACGGACTCACCAGCCTCTAGCAGAACCGATCTTAGCTTACCCATGGACCCACTCACTTTCATTTTAAGAATGGCTTAGAGACCTGCAAAATAATTATATGGTTAGCTTTTTCATTGCCCTTACGCATATCACAACGGAATCTTGTATATATTTTATTACTTAACCCAAGATACTACCCAATCTCACCAGGTGACAAGGGATGACACGGGTCTTATGACTTAGGGTAACCTATACTCTCGGATAAAATCCTAGGACTCAGACAACGGAGGCTCTGAAACCACCTCTGTCACGCCCCGAACCGATAGCAGCGGGAAGCGATGCTCAGAACGTGACAGTTAACAGTCATGATAACAAGAGCGAAAATAAATAACCACAATTAAACACATGGAGGCCATACACATTGTGAAGATACGAACTTTTATTAATATTTCAAATTTAAAATATAATTTGACTCGCGACACTAGCTAGACTCAAGAAGATAAAAAGACATACTCCGATCTCTAGGTTCCAGGTTCACTCGATCACACTGACCCGATCCTCATTTGCAACGTTCCGTTTACCGCGTTACCTGAAAAGGATTGGAAGTAGGGGTGAGCAAGAAGCTCAGTAGGACTTATACTCTATCGTCAGGCATAGTTTAAGTGATTAACCAATTAATGAATATGCATGATTAACGAGAGAAAAATAAGTAGAACTAAATAATTATCAAGATTCAAATAGTAACGATAATTAAATGGAAGAAATAATTGCATGTCGAGATAAGCAAGATTAACAAGATTTTCTAGTGAATTGCCATTTACAAGTCAATTCGAGTCATGTCAAGCAAACAAGTAAGTACTTCATGCTTTAAGCATGAATAATAAATTTCACGAGAATGTGGAATGCCCTAGACTTAACAATCTAGTCATGCACCGGTGACAATGCCACACCTAGTCATTCACCTCCCCAGGGATCAAGTACTCATCGGGTGCTCCTCTCGGGACCAGACTGGGCCCTTCATTTGTTTGCCTTGGCATTGATTTGTTTGGATCGCAGATCCCACGAATCTAGACATCCACAATATTTAATGACCAAGAGTTCCAAGGTCAAGTTCATGTAGTCAAGGTAAAGGACGTAAGAATAATGATTCTTAAGAGTCCAAACAATAAGCTCCTTAATCAAGAGGAATAGTTATTCTAAATGACTATAATTAACAATCAATAGACCTAACAATAGGTCATATCATGAAATACTATAGCCTAGATAGGCTAGAGTAGCTCACACAATTCAAAATCATGAAATAATCAGTTTTCGGAAAACTGTAATATACACGGTCGAAAATGGGCCGCTTAATATTTATACGATCTCATATGGGCCGCACTATCAGGAACTGGGCTAGAGATCAGCCTCTACGAGGTCAAGGATAAACGGTCCAAGATGGACCTTTCAACCACAAGCACGGTCAAGCATGGGCCGCACAAGGCCAGAACGACTAAATCTCAAGAAGGAGATAAACGGGCTCCAAAGGGCCGCACAAAGATGAACGGTCAGAAATGGGCCACACAGGGCCAGAAGTTCTTGAAGTATAAGAACAGGATATACGGTCCATACAGATCCGCTCATACTCTGAACGGTCCAACATGGGCCGCATGTCAGTTGTACGGGCAACTATAGTCCGCACAACACTGGGCCTATCAATAGGCTAGAAATTTTCCCAAGTGGACTCCCGGGCTGCCATAGGCAGGGTGGAACTGAGCCAGAGTCCAGCCCACTATCTGCTGATCGGCCTAGGGTCTATTGGGTCAGGCAAATCGGGAATCGGTCGAAGATAGATCAAGGATAAATGACCAAGGGTTAAATGGCCATGAGCCAGAGATAAACGGTCTCCACTGGGCCGTTCAAAGGAGATATGCAGTCGACTAGCGACCGCTCAAGTCCCTGCTAGTCCAATTCGGACAATGACTCCAATCACAGCGGTTCGATTGAGTCCAAAATCAATTCTAAGGGATAATAATGGTTCAAGATTAACGGTTCAGGTCTAAGGTTAACAAGTGTAAACCTAATAGCCATTTCAATTATAAATGATTCACACTTAAGATTGACATTCATTGGAAAGATGAATCATGATCAAGCTCAAATTAAATAAATCAGCAAGAATTATTTACTGTCATGAATTACAGTTTATTAGGTGTGTTGCTAACATGCAATTAACACTAATCTACTAACATAACATGCTGAAATGACAATTTAATCTGTTCTGCTACCGATGTGCGGTCGGTTCTGGACCTTACATCCCCATGGACGGTCATAGATAGGCCGCTCATGCCCCCTCAGGTCCGAAGGCCTACTGGAGATGGACGGTCGATAGGGTGCCGCTGGAAGGGATGTGCGGTCTGGAACTGGCTGCAGGACAGACATGCGGTTGGTATCCGGCCGCACGTACCAGGGAAAAGATAAGAGATAGAAACCGTTAAACGGTCCATGACAGGCCGCCTGTCTTGGATGTGCGGTCTATCGTGTGACCGCACAAGTCCAGACAGGTCGTTGCCCTTCCGCCTTGCCCGACTCCGGCGAGGTTTCTAGGGTCAAAACTAAAACATTGAATTCGCACGATGTAAAGCATGATATTTGGGGCTTTTACTACCAAAAGAAAGGGCACGAAAAACTCTGCGAGATGCATGACTCAATTTCATATTTACTCTCTTAAGTCTCTACTTAAATCGAAGAGGAACAAAGTTAACCCTAATTTGACATGCTTCTACTAAACCTCAAAAATACTCGCAGGATACTACATGATATTTAGGGCTTTATATACCAAAAGAAAGAGGACTAGATGCTGAACATTTTGATATATTACTTGAAGTTTGAGCCCGAGAGAACCTACCTCAATCAGGGAAGAAAATAAGAAAAAGGATGAAGACGCGCTAGGTACCCCACGTCAGAGATCACTGGAATTCACCCTCGTCCAAGGTTCTCGTCGACCACCACAGCTTCCAAATGAAACTAGGGTTCCTAAGGAGCATTTTGATAGGTCGCACACCTTCTAGAGTGTTCTATGCAAGGAGAATTCGTCCACGCAAGTCGGGTTAATGTGAACGCCGCCGCAAAAGTTGACTCGATCCAAACTCCGCCGATTGCATCTCCTAGGGTTAGGGTTTCGGGAGATTAAGAGAGGGGAAATGATCCTCTCATCCTGGCCTTCCATTTGCCACCGGTTTGGGCTCATTTGATGGAGTATTGGGCTCGAATTTCACGTTTCAAGGTATAGTTAACTAAGTGTTTAATTTGGGCTTAATCCACTAATTCGGCTTACTTACAGATTTTATTTGGGTTGGCCACAGAAGATAAGTTTGTTAACCGTGTTATCCTCTACAAGAATATAAATTTTTCTGGATTTTTATAAAATAGTCAAAATATAACTTATTCTATTTATTAAGGAATTATTCTAATTAATTACTACTTAATTTCTCGAAAAAAATCAGGGTATTACATAAGACTACATGGTATACCAGTTAGCATTGTGTCTGATAGAGACCCCAGGTTCACTTCTCATTTTTGGAGAGGATTGCAAGAGTCCTTGGGAACTCGTCTGAATTTCAGTACTGATTTCCATCCACAAACAGACGGACAGACTAAAAGGACCAATTAGATAGTGGAAGATATGCTTAGAGCCTACATGATTGACTTTGGAGGTAGTTGGAGTGATCACTTGGCATTTGTTGAATTCGCCTACAACAACAGTTACCAGGCCTGCATTCAGATGGCTCCATTTGAAGCTTTGTATGGTAGAAGCTGTCGATCCCCGTTTTGTTGGGACGAGGTAGGTGAGAAGTAATGGCTTGTGATGCTCGCTCGACAGTCGTTGTTAAAATTACCGTGCCACACAAATTTCAAATATTTATAACTGCACTCACTCACTTATGGATTTGAAAACATGAGTATAATGGTAAGTACGGGTCGATCCCACGGGGAAGGAATTTGGTTATTTTTCTTAGTTGGAAAATATTCTTGTGTTTTGAAAAACCAATTTTTGGGTTTTGAGTGCGATTACAACTAACGGAAATGAAATTACAACTTGAAATGACAAGGGATAAGTAAAGAAAATTTAGCCAATTGAGTGAAGAACATCGTCGTTTCCACGCCGAGCCTTTGATGATGATCGTTCCGCCTAGGAAGTCGACGCCGTGAGAGGATTTGAAGAAGAATCACCACTTCGGGTATGTTTGAAACACTTAAGAAGAACGGGTTTGCAGATAACAAGTTTGAAACTTTAAGGTGAAAACAAAACAGAATTCAAGTGGAAATGGGGGTTGGAAGAAATGAAATAACTTGAAATCTGAATGGAATTAGAAAAAGTTGAAAACATGAAAGTTGTAGAGAATTGAAAAAGGAAGAACTTTTATGAAGAACACAGAAACAGAAAATGAAAGGAAGATAAGGAAAAACTTGAAAAACTAGGACCTATTGGTTCGGATGAACAGTAATTGACAGAAAACCAGCACCTAGAAAACTTAATTCTAAAACTCAAAAGAAGAGGAATTTGATAAAGTGCAAGAAGAATAAAACTTAGAGATACAAGAGAGGAACAACTCTTATGAAGAACTCAGAGTTATTTGAGGACTAGAAAGACTTCAAAATGAATGAATGGAAGAAGGTATCACCACGGATGAACAGTAAATGCACAGGACAGCACTTAAGAAAATGGGTATTACCTCTATGAATTTGGACGAATTTGAAGAAATACTAAACAGAGAAGTTGAAGAAAACGTAAAAAGGAACAACTTTTATGAAGATAAGAATTTGAAATGAGGATCACAATAATGAGAAATACGGCTATGAAAAGACTGAATTCCAAAATGAAACTTGTATTGCAATAAATTCAACTTACAAATTTGACTTCAAAAGCTTGGAAAAACACAACTTCAACAATCAAAAACTTCAGAAATGTAAAGAACTAACTTACATTACAAGTGCCCATAGCTAGCTCTCTCCCTAACTCCATCTAGTTCTAACTCTAACAACTAACTAACTCCTTGCTAACTAACTCATTCAAGACCAATGCACCCTTTATATAGGGGTTACAAAAAACACTCCATCAATACAAACAAGTGTACCCAATTTTAGCCTAAAATGGTAGGCAGGTAGGTTCTGCCCACTTTGCCATTTTTTTCTGATTTTTCTGAATTTTTCTGGTATTTTTTTTTTGGCCTTTTCTTCTCTCTTTCTCTCATTTTCTCTCTCTGCCGGCGCGTTGCGCCGACCGGCCGACCGGTTAGGCGGCCGAACCCGTGGGCCCCTGGTGCGCCCGCCTGCTCCGCTGTCGCCACGCCGCCCGCGTGTCGCACGGCGGGCGCGTGCGCCGCGTGCCCGCCTGCGTCGTCCTCCGCTCACGCGTCGCCACGCGTCGAGCCCCCTTCGCCGCTCAGGCCGCCACGACCCCCCCTCCGCTGTCGCCGATCGTCCGCCACGCACCCCCCCGCTCCTTCGCCTTTCCTCGCCTCGTCGCCCGTGCGGGCGGCGAAGGCGGGAAGGGGGGGCGGGGGGTTCAAACGGTTTTTTTATTAATTATAATATAGATATATATATATATCTAGTATATATCTAGTATCTATTTGTATAAAATACTAAAAAAATAGCAAATAAATTTATTTTTTTTCTAAATTTTTTTTATTTTCTTTTTGAACAACTTCCTGGGCTTTTGGCCCATTTTAATATATATTTTTATTCTCTTTTTTTTTCTTGGAGTTTTCCTCGTATTACATGCCTGCATAAATACATAAAAATGTAATTAAAATTTATTTAATTTCAGAAAAATAAACATTTGATACAAAATCAACAATAAGTGTGAGAAGTGTATATTGATCATAATTTAAGCTCATAAAAATGTGAATAATTATGAATTAATAAGGAAAAATACACACTTATCAGCTTGGACCAGATCTCATTTCCGAATCGTCCAAGAACATCCGTATTATCAGAGATCGGTTGCAAGTAGCACAATCAATACAGAAGAATTATGCTGACACCAGGAGGAGAGCTTTGGAATTTCAGGTTGGTGAGCATGTGTTTTTAAAGGTTTCTCCTATCAGAGGAATTCGGAGGTTTGGTATTCAGGGCAAACTGAGTCCAAGATACATTGGTCCATTCGAGATTCTGGAAAGAGTGGGGGAGGTTACTTACCGTTTGGCACTACCACCTCAGTTATCTGGAGTACACAATATTTTCCATGTGTCTATGTTACGAAAATATGTGTATGATCCCACTCACATTATTCAGCATATGAACTTCGAATTGAAGGAAGATCTGACTTATGAAGAAAGACCGATCAAGATTTTGGATCGGAAGCAACAACAACTCAGGAATCGTTCCATACCGATGGTTAAAGTGCAGTGGAGTCGGTGTGGAACTGAAGAAGCTACTTGGGAGTCAGAAGATACTATGCGGATGCAGTACCCTGACTTATTCTAGGTGAGCTGTCTCACTTCCTCTTTTTATTATTAAGTGCATTGAATTTGGAGGACCAAATTCCTTAAGTGGGGGGAGGGTGTAATACCCCGATTTTTCAAGAAATTAATTAGAAATTTCTTAATAAATAGAATAAGTTATATTTTGACTATTTTATAAAAATCTAAAAAAAATTATATTCTTGTAGAGGATAACACGTTTAACAAACTTGTCTTCTATGACCAACCCAAATAAAATCTATAAATAGGTCGAATTAGTGGATTAAGCCCAAATTAAACACTTAGTTAACCATACCTTGTAACGCTAAATTCGAGCCCAATACTCCATCAAATGAGCCCAAATCAATGGCAAATGAAAGGCCAGATGAGAGGATCATTTCCCCTCTCTTATTTTCCTGAAACCCTAACCCTAGGAGATGCTATCGGCGGAGATTGGATCGCGTCAACAATTACGGCGGCGTTCACATTAACCTAACTTACGTGGACGAATACTCAACGCATAGAAACCTCTATAAGGCGTGTGACCTATAAAAATGAAGCTCCCTAACCCTAGAATCGTTTAGAACTAGTGGCGGCTGCAGAGGAGTTGGATCGAGGGAGATCTCCGACGATTAGGGGTTGCGTGTACAAGCGTCTCGGGTTTTCTTTCTCCTTCTTTCTTCATCCGATTCAGGTAGGTGATAACAAGCCAAACCCTACAAATAATATATGGTTGGAAGCATCATCGTGTCAACTTTTCATTGATGTAGAAAGCCCTAAATTTTATCAAGTGTGCTGTGAGAATTTCTAGTTTTAGTATAAGCATGTTACATCTAGGGTTATAACTGTTCCCTTTCGATTAAGTAGTAATTTCAGGCTGTAAACATAAAATTGATTCATGCATCTTGTAGAGTTTTTCATGCTCTTTCTACTTGTAGCAAAAGTCCCAAATTTCATGCTTTATATCATGCGAATTCCATGTTTTAGTCTAACCCTAGAAACCTCGCCGGAGTCGGGCAAGGCAAAGGGGCAGCGACCTGTCTGGACTTGTGCGGCCACACGATCGACCGCACAACCAAGATAGGCGGCCTGTTGTCGATCGTTTAAAGGCTTCTATCTTCGATCGTTTCCCTGGAACGTGCGGCCGAATCCTAACCGCATGTCTGTCTTGCGGCCAGTTCCAGACCACACATCCCTCCCAGCGGCACCCTACCGACCGTCCATGTCCTGCAGGCCATCAGACATGAGGGGGCATGAGCGGCCGGTCCGTGACCGTATATCGAGATGTAAGGTCCAGGACCGACTGCACATCTATAACAGAACGGATTAATTGTCATTACAGCATGTTATGTTAGCGGTAAATGGCATGTTAGCAACACACCTAATAAACTGTAATTCATGACAGTAAATAATTCTTGCTGATTTATTTAATTTGAGCTTAATCTTGATTCATCTTTCCAATGAATGTCAATCTTAATTGTGAATCATTTATAATTGAAATGGCTATTAGGTTTATACTTGTTTTAACCTTAGACCTGAACCGTTAATCTTTAACCATTATTATCCCCTAGAATTGAACCTGGACTCAATCGAACTACTGTGATATGAGTCATAGTCCTAATTGGACTAACAGAGACATGCGCAGCTGTTAGTGGACCACATATCTCCTTGAACAGCCCTGTGGTGACCGTTCATCCCTGGCTAATGCCAATTAGTTTGGCCGATTATCCTTGATCTATCTTTGGCCAATTCCTGATTTGATCAGCCCAGTAGACCCTAGGCCGACCAGCAGACAGTGGGCTGGACTCTGGTGCAGTTCCACCCTGCCTATGGCAGCCCGGGAGCCCACTTGGGCGAATTTCTAGATTATTGTTAGGCCATGTATTGTGCAGACAGTAATGGACCGTACATGTTAACAGGCGGCCCTTAATGGACCGTTCAATTAATGAGCAGCTCTGTCAGGACCGTATATCTTGTCTTCAATTTCCTAAACTTCTGGCCTTGTGTAGCCCAATACTTACCGTTCATGTTGGAGAGCGGCCCTTAACCAGCCGTTCGACCCAGCCCAGTTCATGTTTAGTGTGGCCCTGAGTCGACCGCACAAGTGCTTGAGCGGTCCATTAGTGACCGTACATCATCCAGAGACTAGTTTTCTGTTTTGAATCCAAGAACATGATGGTTCTTGATAACTTGAACTCCTGGACAGAAATTCTGGACAGTATCTCTTCAACTTAGCCTTGGGATGTTCCGAGGTAAGTTTGTACTTGATTGTAATTGGCCATTTTAACTTGATTAAAGTCTAGACAACTTGGGATCTTGGATCCAATAAATCAATGCCAACGCATCATACGGGCCCGGTCTGGTCCTGGGAAGAGCGCCCGAAAAGTACTTGTGCTCATGGGAGTTTGTAATGACATGGTGAGACATTGCACCGAGTGCATGACTAGCGTGATGTCTATGACAATGATCTCTTAATCTCTTACTTGAATCGTGTTCGACTTGGTTATATTCTTGCTTGTTGGCCAATTTCCTACATTTTCCTGTTATTTATATTGTTCACAAACTTGCAATTCTTGTAGTATATCATCCTGCCATATTGTTATTCCGTTTCATTCTTTAGCACCTTCTTTATGTTGTTTCATCCGATCGTCATTTCTTTTCTTTCCGTTTCATATAAACATGTAATTAATTGGGTAATTACTTACACTTGCATGTTGTTACCTACTGAGCGTTCGCCCATATAGTTGTTTCCCCCATTCCAGGCAGCTCAGGTGAAGATTCACAGATGGATGGGAATGGGCCAAAATGATGACTTGGAGTGTATCAGTTGATATGTATGTTGAGATTATTATAGTTGTTTTACATCTAGCTATGCCTTAGAGCTTGTGTTAGTTATTGTAACGGAGTCAAGTAGAGGTTATGCTTGATTATGTTTAAGTCGGTTTGATGGTTATTGTAATTGATTTGGAGTTATTTCTGTTCGTGACGTTATGTTAATTCTTAGCTTAGCATGTTATCATTACTAGCATTTTCTACTGCCAGTCCCGATATTCCGCATCGGGGCGTGACACGAGATGATGAACACAATATCAGTAAACCATCCTGTGAATGGGAGATAGAGGAATTGGATGCAAACATAAACAACCACGAATGCACAAGATTGTTAAGGTGGTCTGCAAACCCGCAGACCTACGTCCACCCCTCACCGAAACATGGTGAGGCTTCCCGCTGACCCACAGCGTTAAGGGTATAAACCCAGAAAGCAGATTCAATCCACAGACAACTGTTGACTAACAGCTTGACAGGAGGACTTAGTCCTCACAAGGACACAGTCCTCACCGCTGATTCACAGCTTCCACACACACATGAGGACACAGTCCTCACCGCTAACGCACAGCTTGAAACTCGATCCCTAGAATAGGGTATTGGAACAACACATAAAAACGAAGATGCTTAGTGAATAAAACAAAAGATAGAAAATAAGAAACTATTGCTCAAATGAGCAATGTGGCTTTGGATTTGATCCACAAGCCTTTCTCTGATCGGATTTGGAAAGACTCTTTCTTTGGCTGCTCTCACTCTCTCTCTCTTCTCGATCTCAGATCTGGAAATCTAACTTCACTAGAAGGGGACTCTCCAATCTTTCTCTTCTCTTTTCTCTTTTCTTCTCTCTCTCGATCAGGCTCTCATTCTTTCTCTGATCTCTTCAAAAGTCTTCTGCTCAGTTCTCTCTTTCAGCTCTCGCAACCCCTTTCAGCCTTTTGGCAGTAGCCCTTTTTCCGCAAGGAACCTGAATGATATATATAGTGCAGACATAGATCATTTCTGGATAATGTGAATTTTTGAGACAATATCCTATTGGTCCATGTGTGAGGGAGGAATATTCGTTCTTGGGACATTTCCAGAACCCAATGCACATGTCTGGGATCATGTGCCTATCATTGGATTTCGCAGCCACGTGACTCGCTTAATATTCACAAACCTCTTCTGTCGGAATGCGGTGTGTCGACGCACTGAGCTTTATTGCGTCGACTCAGTGTTCTTGTTGCTGGACTAGTACTGGCTTGATGGCTTTCTTGTGTCGACTCCGGCTTCATTGTGTCAACCTAGCCTTTGTTTGGTTTAGTGGGTATGCACTATATGTTCCAAGGTGTGTCGACTCCATAGTAGGTTGCGTCGACCCAGCCTTCGTATGGATTTGTTGATGTTGATGCTGCTGGATTCATACTTGCACTGCTTTTGCTATTGCTGCTGAATGCTACTATTGTTGCGTCGATGCTGTAGCTCCACTGCGTCGACTCAGCCTTCATTTGATTCAAAAGGGAATGTACTATTTGTTCAAAGGTGGGTTGACACCATAGGTGCGTTGTGTTGACATAGCCTTCATATAGCATGGAGGACATATCCTCTGGATCTTCTCCTCTTCTTCTGCTGCGTCGATGCTCTGAGACTCTACGTCGACTCATCCTTCATTCTGCTTGGATCACCGTCCCACTGAAGTCGGGGACTTCTCTTCAGCTACGTCGACTCAGTGTGTATACTGCGTCGACTCATCCTCTCTTGACTTCTTCAATATCATTCGACTTGTTTTTGCCTGTGAGTCGACTTGAAATGAATACTTAGTCAATCTTTTCACATTTAGTCAATCATAAAAAGATTTAGTCAATCATAAAAGGATTCATTTCATGACTCAATAAATCAATGAGTCATAGTTAGACATCATCAAAATCAGAGACACAACAGTTCTGTCATGGTACAAACACCTAGTCAAGATAGGAGGTTCTCCTCCAGCATCTTCATGATGCATTTTGCTGCCAAGGAGATGTTGAAGTCTATGCACAAGGGCAGGTCAGGGCATCCCTTGCTAGAAGTGTAACGCCATGTTTACACCATCTACACTTCCATGCAAGAGACAAGTGTCCATGTTACCAAATGCTTTTCACGAAGATATTCCAAGAGCCCTGGGCATTATGAATCTTCCTATGCCAAAGTTCCAACTTCCGCACATTGACGCTCTTTGCTTGCCACGGGAGTTGTCATTCAAGAAACTAGTTTATGCCAAGATTTGCAGGCTGCAACAGAAACTCCTAAACTTTCATGGTAACTATTTGCCAAAAGAGTTGCAACTTACTTTGGATTATACAGTTGTTGAACCTTTATCAAATGAGAGCTTATGGGCATTAATTCTACTAATTGAGCCATCTGCTCGGACACATCATTAGCCATTGAGGAGTGGGCATTCTTGTGTTGAGGGGCTTTCCACCGATCCATTCACACCCCATTGCATCCCATCCATGCTCTTATAGATCATTAATTTCTTCTTATGGGCCACCCATTGGGTAAGAAGGAGGATCTTGCCCTCGCATTCCGTGTATTCCATGCATTCCATGCATTTGCATTGGCATTCACTCTTCTTTCCTAGGTCTCTTGACCCTCATTTTCCCCATCTTCCGGAACCTTCAGATCCTCCCCGTAATACTTCCATTTCCTCCAGTTCACCTTTGTCTCCGAAATTTCCAGATTCTCTATCTCTTCTCCCAGGGCATCGCGTCCCTCACTAGTTTCTCCTTCCAGAACCTCCAGATTGTCCTCTCTTGTTCCTATCAATTTTCTTAGGGCGTCACGCCCCTTCTCATTTCCTTCCTTCTGAACCCTCGAACTCTTCCCCATTTGATCCATTCGCTTTCTTCCGATTCATCCTCCTATTCTTCCAGGGCATCGTGTCCCTTGCCATTCTATTCATATGGGACCTCCAGAATTGTCTTTTTCCATACCATTTCCTTGGGCATCGCGTCCCTCATCATATTTTTCCACCGAAACCTTCAGATCCTTCCTATCATGATTATCATCCTTTGCCTCCGGACTCTCCGGATTCACCTCTTTCCCTTTATCAATTCATTCTTCTAATTCCTCCTGATCCGGGGTCTGACCCGATTTCTCTCGCATCAATTGCTCTGGGCATCTGTCCATTCTCCCACTGTTTTCAAGACTTTAGCCCTCACTCCTTCCATTAATTTCATTTTTTCTATAAACCTTTCATGTGATCAGGGCTTCGACATCTTAGTGAGGGAGTTCTAGCCCTTACCTCTTTTCCTTTTTCCTTATTCGTCTGAGTCTAGCCTTAGCAACACTCCTTCATGTTAAGCCACTTCAAATCTTTACCTCCCTCTCTTCTATCTACCAAATGAGGAAGATAACTCCCATGTTAAACCTAAATCACCTCCGGCAGCTGCTTCTACAACAGGGTTGCAAGGTAATTCATTTGCATAAGTATGCATTTTTATGATTCATCTCTACGCACAGTTTTTAACATGAAGTGCTTCTTAACCTGATTAAGGGGTGGTAGTCTAGGCCTAGTCCTACGTCTTTACCTAAGTCAATGTCAAAAAATTAGCTTGCTAATGCAGCACCTTTGGCTATGAGAACCCTGTGTCGGGAGTTTGGCATTCCCTCCCCTCTCATTAAAGGTAACCCTGAGTATGGGTACCATACACACCTCACAGCATCTTTAGCCATCTCCCTTAGAAAATATCGTTACTACTTGGGCCATGCTCGAGGACATGAGGTCTTTTTCTTTTCTCTAATATGAGGCAGAGGTAGTCTGGGCAAAGACAACTGACCTAAGCACACCCTAACAAGAGGAAGCCTCAAATAGGGGCAGTCTATTAAGACCTTATTCTCAATTTCAGTTTCAATTTTAATATCTATCAAAGTCCAAAGGATAAAAAAATAAAATAATGATAAAAAACAAAAATTATAAAAATTAGAAAAAAAATCAAAGAATATGGTGCGACATTACGAGCCCGGTCGTATGCGTGTCTAAAAGAGAATTAAGGTTTGATGATATGACATAACATACCGACTCTCTAGGGGTTGTGCTACGGAAGAAGGTCAAACTCGATATTTTCTAAACTCATATCAGACTTGTCTCCTATTTTCTTCTCTTCTCCCTACAAGACCGAGTGTTTCTCATGTATGGCCTTAGTAAGGGCATCGTTAACAAAGGGCAGCTAGTTATAGGGCCCCACCTTCAATACACGCCCTGTCTTGGGCAACTCTTAGTGAAAGGGGAAGGAACAAGGATCTCTAGCTAGTGGTTTAACTACCCTTAGTGATGCAATTAGCAATGTCTAAACTAAAAATCTAAAAAAGTCTAAAAAATATAAATATTCTCAAAATCTTTGGAAAATTAAATATTTTCAAAAAGGGGGCTTCGGCTTAGTCTCAACTCATGAAATTGATGTCTTGACTCAGTCTGGGCAGCTTAATAATATTATCCTTGATTACTCTCTATTTTTAGTTTATTTTAATTTTCTCTTTAAACCCAGCGTGCATTCATGTAGGACCTTGATTTAACTTTGGAAAATCCCTCCAATAACTCAATTTTGAGAGTCAATTGATATTAATTCTCATTATATGAGATATTCCATTCTGAATTGAGTCCTCAGTTCGCGTTGTTGCCATTTTGAGATGTTTTCTTGAAAACTCCTTTGTTTGGATCTTTATCCTCTCATTCAATCTCTTCCCTTAGATCTACCTTGGCTGCAGCACATCCACATTAGCTGGGAACCGCTCTCCAATGGTGAAACCTATAGGTTTATGACCTAGGGTACTTCCCCAATGCTGGAAGTTGATCTGCATCTTTTTTCTCTCCTTCGTGCCCGCTTGCATACTTATCCTTCC
>JAHNEJ010002498.1:0-40298 GCA_022559845.1 Amorphophallus konjac | reverse complement strand
ATTCACGAAGGTGCAGTTTCATGTCATTGATTCCCGCACCTCATATAAGGCGCTGCTTGGTCACCCTTGGCTACATGAGAATATGGTGGTACCCTCCACACTTCACCAATGCATCAAATACAGCACGGATGGGAGAGAGGAAAGGGTATTTGCTGATCTCCACACATTCGAAGTATTCGAATGCCACTTGGCGGATGCCCCTTTATATGCAGAATGGTCGCAGAAGGCCCCGACAGCCAAGACCCCTTCCAGCACAATAAAAGACACTTCCAAAGCAGAATGGTTCCCTCCGCCGCCGCGTGGATATGTCGATCCCAAGGTGGTTTCACACATCACTGTCACCGGGGATGTAGGCCGGATAGCACCTCCCGCCATCTACCTCGAAACTAATGAAGTCAGGGTTGATCAACAGCACGACCACATCGGAGTTTCCGAAGGTCTTACCAAGCCAATTCTCAGCCTCGACAATGCTACTGTCGAGCCTTTCAAAGCATGGGAGGTGCCACAGATAGATGGTCCCAACAGCCTGTTCTACACAGCTGAAGAGCACCCTACACAAGAAGACACTGATTGTCATCTGCCTGAAGACATAGAGAACCCCTCAATGCCTATACAGGGGTTGACATTCATGACAAATCAAATGGCCAAGATGATCCAGAAGCAACACATCCCTTCCGGCCAGCCTCGCAAGAGGAAAGAAGCATTCCAGAAGCTATGGTACCCTCCGAGCCTGGACAAAGAAATGAGGCGTGTCACTCAACATCCGGGGTTGGGCTTCACCCTCGAAGAATACTATTATAGCTGGCGCTATGAAGTAGACACCATCTCTACTTTTTATCCGATGAAGATAACCCACCGGGGGCAGCTATTGATGAATAGCCAACAGAAGTTGAGTGCTTTCAGCCAGCCCAGTCAAGAAACCCGGAATCTGAGGCTGTGTTCCCCTGCCGCTGCTGGGAACAGGTCTACCCAGAAGATACAGCTCTTCAGGCCAAATTTGACACAGCTAGCAGTAGTGAAGCTGAAGAGGTGGAAGAAGCAGAGCGGCCTCCCGCTGGTGGCTCTCCTTTACTCATGATGCCGGCACTCCTCGGACCAGTTAGGGAGATTTCCCTCGAGCCTGATCGAGAGACAGATGCTGCTAGAAGAGAAATGGTTGCCTTCACTGAGGGCATGGTAACTCAGGGGACCGAGGTCTCTTCATCCTTTGCCAAAGAGCTACAAGGCCACTCTGACCCAATGACAAATGATCGCCAGCCCATGGTGACTGTAATCTCCTCAACAGGGAGTGAGGCAATCAGCTCGCCCCTTGAAGCTGCTGGTAGGGTAAACTTGCTGGCAGAACAGTGCATGCACCCATTGTCAGCCGAACAAGATATTTTTGGCAGGACTCAAATAAGTCAAGATGAAGGCATCGAGGTCCTCGACCTCGAAGATGATATACCAGACTTTGTCGACCTCTAGCCTGCACCCCCTGAGATAGAAGATGGAGGTCAGGCAACAGTCGATGAACTGCTAGAGGTCAACCTGGGAGACGAAGATGACCCCAGACCAACCTTCCTCAGTGCCCAACTGTCTGCCGAAGAGCAGAGGATGAACATCCAGCTGCTACAAGAATACCGGGATTGCTTTGCCTGGACCTACAGAGAAATGCCGGGACTAAGCCCCTCGGTCTCACAGCATGAGCTGACCATAAACCCTGGGGTAGAGCCGGTGAAACAGCCCCCTAGGCATATGAGGCCAGAGCTCATCACTCAAATATGCAAAGAGGTCGACAAGCTCATTGATGTGGGTTTCGTCGAGGAAAATCAATATACCACGTGGCTGGCTAACATCGTGCCCGTGAAGAAGAAGAATGGACAGATCCGGATATGTGTTGACTTCCGGGATCTGAATAAAGCATGCCCTAAAGATGACTTTCCAGTGCCGATAATGTTGTGCCTCTGTGGTTTTGATGATTGGTTTTGATGTGAGTCATACACTGTGAGTCACCAGATTGGTTTTGATGTGAGTCATACACTGTGAGTCACCATGCATTGATGTTCTGTTTTGATGATTGATTTGGTTTTGATGATTGGTTGTTGATGTGAGTTAATCAAATGTTCAGTCATCTTGCTGCTCAGTTTAGTTTAATATATTTTGATGTTCAGTCATGTTAACTAATACATAAAGCATTCATTGCTACACTCTGTCTGCACAGTTGTCACTGCAGTGCGTCAACTCAGTGTGCCGATGCGTCGACCCCTTGGTCATTTTTGTATTTGTCCATACAGTAGTGCATCAACTCCTTGAGCTGATGCGTCGACGCTTCAGTTCAGTTTCTTCATTTGATGAAGTCTATACATCATCAGTTGATCATCAAGAATATACGTTGCAGCGTCAACTCATTGGGCTGCAGCGTCAACTCAGCAAGTATGCACATCAGTCTTCACATGCTAAGTCTGTACAACCTACGTCTCATGCAGCGTCAACGCTGTGAGCATTCTCAAGACATTTGCGTCAACGCTATAAGTGTGTACATCGCTTTCAAGTCACCAAGTCCATACATTTGTCCTCCTTCAAAGTCTGTACAGCCGCTGGTCTAGCTTCATGAAGTCTGTACATCAGACTGTTCAGGAAGTCTGTACACTGTCTGTCTTCCTTAGCGTCTTGATAGTTGATGTATATACATTGGCCTCCATGCTTCTAAGTATATGCATTACTATTCATGCATCAGTCTTCATAAGTCTGTACATTGGACTGTCTCTCTCAGCGTCTCATGGCATGAGGTCTGTACACTCGAATTGCCCTTGATCTGGTCAAGTGTATACACTCTCTCACTGTAGCTTTCAGCTATTCAAGTCTATACACTGGACTGTTAGGTCATGTCTATACAACGTGGGCTTCAGTTCTTCAAGCCTACACATCGACTGTTCATGCAAAGTCTAGACATTCGAACAAGTCTGTACATTGGCCATCAAAGCCCTCAAAGTCTGTACATCCTTCAAGACTCTCAAAGTCTGTACATCCTTCAAGACTCTCAAAGTCTATACAGCCTGCTCTGTCGATTCATATTTTAAAGTCTATACAGCGTTCGTCTCAGCCACCGTCTCATTCAGCGTCTCACGCTTGCAAAGTCAATACTCTGGTCGGTGGAACAAAGTCTGAACATCCTTCAGTAAACTTTGAAGTCTATACACTGATTCACTGTTCATCACCTTTGGGCATCAAAGTCTGTACATCGCCTTCAAACTTTCAAGTCTATACACTCCATGATCTTCCAAGGTTGTACATCCACAGTGTATCTTCAAAGTCTGAACTCACTCCGTCAAAGACCATACATTTGTTTTCTCTTCAAGTCTGGACATTGGCTTCATATCATAAAGTCTATACATTGGGCCTAACATTCCAACTCTACACTGAACCTTCGTTCATCAAAGCCTCAAGTCTGTACAGCGTGAAGTCTACACTTTGGCTTCACATTTTCAATGTCTGTACAGTGGCTTCGCATAGGCAAGTCTGTACATCGGGCTCCTTCTAACTAAGTCTATACACTCCCTCACACTATACACACTTAGTCTATACAGCATGATCGTCTTTACAAGTCTACACAGAGTTCTTCACTTAAACTAATGACTTATCCGATACTCTGTCTGACAGGTGTTCTGATCGTGAAGCTTATGGAGGGCACGTGATTCGAGGCTGGAAGGGCAGACAGGATTGTGACACGTGTGCTGAAGCTGGCTGAGAGGCTGACACATGGACACAATAAATCAAGAAAGAAGCTCCTGGATTATTCTGGTGCGTCAACGCATTGAGCAAGTAGCGTCGACGCAGCAGTTACAAAAAGAGAACCAATGGCTTACTGGGTTACTCAGATGCGTCAACACCACCCACTGGCAGCGTGGACGCAGCAGTTCAAGTAACTCCTTTCAACCTCTGGAGTACCTTGACAGCGTCGACGCTGCAGCTCGTTGGGGCGACGCAGCAGGTTGATGGAACGACACCTTTTAGCTGCTAGTACACACCGATGCGTCAACGCAGCAGTGGAGAGGTGTCGACGCAGCACGCCCATCTGCTAGAGACTTGATCACTGGATCATCGATGCGTCAACGCCATGGGCTGATAGAGTCAACACAGCAGTCTTGAGTTTTACTGAACGAATGTCCTTGAATTGTAGGGCACGTGATCCGAGGTGCCTGGCTCGTGAACCAGGAAGCTGCCACGTGGTCCGAATTTCTAGGGCTGGAAACGTGGAAGCCACACGCGCCAGTGTGTTGCTGCTGCTACTATATATACTAGTCTTCTTCCACTAAAGAAGACTGATCGAAGCAGAAGCATAAAGAGCAAAAAGCCCTTCGATCCAGAAAAAGAGAAAAAGAAGGAAAAGAGAGGAAGAAGAGATAGAAGAGAGAAGACGTGAATCGAGAGCAGTGAGTGAGAGATTAAGAGAGCAGAAGAGAAAGAAAGAGAGAAAGAGAGTGAGCGAGAGAGCTCGTGGAGAAGAAGGAAGAAGCTGCTTGAAGATCTGTCTTCACTGGACCGTGGATCAGATCCAGGCCAGTCAGCTCCGTTGAGAGCCACATTGTGCATTTCATCTTTTACAGCTTTCTGATTGCTGTGTTATTTTCCTTTATTGTTTTCCTTTATTTTCTGATCATCTTTGTTCTTTCGATTGCCCTGTTGGGGATCGGGTTCCTCCTGTTGGTTCAGGAGAAGGGAGATCTGATCTCTGGGTTGCAAGTGACAGGTTGTCACTTGTGGGTTGCCCTCTTGTTAGAGGAAGGGAGGCTAGTCCTCCGGTTCTGGGCTTGTAGTTGCAAGTCCAGTGGTCCCTCCTGGTCTGGAGGAAGAGAGGTCTTCGACCTCTAGTTTCCAAGTGGCTGGGAGTCACTTGGGTGTCCCTCCGGTTGGGAGGAAGAGGGGAGGCTGTTCCCCTGGTCAAGCTGTGTGGCAGCAACTGGTTGCAGACTGAGTCTGCTTGGTTCTAGCATTTGCTAGTGAAGCCTCACTCCGGTTGGGAGTGAGGGGTGGATGTAGGTCTGTGGACCGAACCACCTAAAAATCTATTGTGCAGTGGTTTGATTGATTGCTTTGCTTCCGCTAGATGCTTGAATAGGCACGCTCCAAGTGTTTATATTTGAGCTGAATCGAATTGGTTCTATTCTTTGTCTATCTCTAGCATCCTAATTTTTATTTGGCCATTTTACATAGAAGGATACATTCACCGCCCTCTGTATCCGGGCCTAGCACCCTAACATTTGGTATCAGAGCCGGTGTCTGCATACAAGGTCCAGCGACCTGCAGATCCGATCTTGCAGTCTTAGGTGCTAATTTGTTTTAGTGCATCAATATTCTTGTTGCATTGAATCTATCGGCTATCTGTTTCAATGGCTTGTCCACCCGTCTTTAGTGGTTCTGATTTCAACCAGTGGCACAGTGCTTTACGTGCTTATGTTAAATCTGTTGATCCAGACCTGTGGAAAGTGATTTCACATGGTCCTCATAAATTACCAAAGAAAAGGTCCAAATGGACTGACAGTCACGAATCAATGTATGAGGAGAATCAGACAGCTATAAATCTGATGAAAGCAGCCACTGACAAAGCCTTTCACTCATGTTTCCTTGATTGCAGATCTGCAAGGGATATGTTGGAGATGATGAAGAGAGCCGGGAAAGGAAATCAAACAAGCTGCATGATGGCCAACAGAAGCGATCAAGGCAGCAATCAAAGTGAAGACGATAATGATGAGGAGGTAAACCCTTTTGAGAACTATACCTTGGATGATTGGGAGAATTCATATGCTGAATTATTAGACTCTCATGAACAGTTAAGAGAACAATACAAAAAATTGAAGAAGAATAGTAGGTCAGACAGTTTCAATTCTCCATGTAAGAACTGTGCTGAACTGAAAAATGTTCATGATGCTTTTATGTCTGATATTCAAATGTTGAAGAAACAAATTTCATTGCTGAAAATTGAAGATCAAGATCATGTAAAGGAAATCTCTAAACTTGAAAAGAAGCTTAGCCTAGCTAATCATGAGTCTGTTCAGAGTAAGGATTTGCTGAAAGAACTTGAATGTGTTAAATCTGACTTAAACAAGCTGAAAAATGAGAATGACTCTCTCAGAAAGTTTTCTAAAGAAAATGAAGAACAATTAGAGAAACTTAAATGAGAGAATGATTTGCTGATTGAAAAATTTAATGCCATAAAATCTGTAAACATAGAATTACAGAAAAATTTTGAAAAACAACAAAAGGAATTGAAGGAGTTTGGAGCTAGGAGAGAAAGCATGGTTAACTCAGAGGACCAGACTCTAATAAATGAGTTAATTCAGAATGATAAGCTTAAAGAAGAAGTTGAAAAATTAAAATTGTTAAACAGTGCCATGTCTGAAAGACTTCTCACTTTGGAGAAAGGGAAAGTCATCTGTACAAACGAGACTGAAGAGGTAGATGAGCTGAGAAAGGAAATTGAAGAATACAAAACAGCTAACAAGGTTTTGAATGAAGCTGTCAATTGTAGTGAACAAGAGATCGCTAGTTATGAAATACACATTGCATCTCTTGAAAATGAAATTTAGGATTTGAAAGTTTCCTTGTCTAAATTTGTTGATGGGCAGAAAAACCTAGACAAGCTACTAGGTATAAAAATCAACCCTAGGAAGGAAGGGCTGGGCTACAATAAGATAAACAAGAAGGAACTTCAGAACAAAGTAATGACATCCTTCGTAAATGCTTCAAACGTAGCCACAACATCAAAAGACAAACAGCCCATTGTTCAGAAAATACTGGGAACAAAGATTAATTTTAAGAAAGAAGGACTGGGTTACAGTCCAGTCATGAGGAAGGCTGATGGAGCCAACCTGAAAACTGTCTTTGCTAAATCTTCTGAACAGGAGAAGCCTTCTACTTCATCTCCACCTCGGTACAAGGCTAATAAAACAGAAAAACAAAATAAAAATCATAAAACATCAAAAATTCAAAGGAACAATCTGCATGCTAAAAACTCATCAGATAAATGCCATGTTTTTAAGAAATCAAATGGCTCATGTCATTATTGTGGTAAGTATGGACATCTTATGAGTAACTGTTTTGTGATGAAAAAGGATGACAAAAAGCATGCTAGAAAATCTGTGTCTGCTCAGAAAAGAAGTGTCACATGTTCTAATTGTGGCAAATTAGGACACTAAATTGTTCATTGCTGGTTTACTAGTGGTAAGAAAACCTTTTATTCATATCATGCTAAATTCCCTGCAAACCAACATGTTTTTAATAAAAACAAATCTGTTTCAATGAACCAGCATATCATCTGTTTTAATTGCAACAAAAGGGGTCACAGGGCCTCTGAATGCTGGTCAGGCTTTTTTGAAAGAAATTCTATTTCAAGCTTTGAATATGGAAAGGATGGCCACAGGGCCATTGATTGTTGGCATGCCCAAGGAGGCTATGGCAATAATGAACTCAATTTTAAAAAGAATGCCTCTTATTGCTCTCACTGTAGAAAGCATGGCCATACAGTCAAGGACTGTTGGCATATTCAGGGTAGAAATGTGAATCTCAAACATGCTAAATTCCCTATAAGACAATTTGCAAAACTTTCATGTTATAACTGTGGGAAGCCAGGTCACAGGGCTGCAACCTGTTGGCTGGCAGGATATCAAAACCAAACTGGTTTTGGCAAACAGAATTTTTATTCTGTTAACAAGAAATCTCATGCTTATGCACATAAAATTCATGCTAACAAGAATGTGCATAAATTAGATCTGAAAACTGCTCCTAGAAATGTGCTGAGAAAACCTGCTAGGAGTAATACTGTTTTGTGAGGACCCAAGACTTCTTGGGTACCTGTTTGTGCAAAATAACATTGCTATGCAGGTGTACCTTGGGACTGAAATAAAAAGGGGTAATGATCCAAGGCACTCAAGAAGAAAACCCCATACTGAACTTTTCAGGTAAACTTCCTGCCCTTCTTGTTTTTAGTTTTAATGCATAGCAAGTTAAATCTGTTTTTGCATTTTCATTCATCATTTGCCATGTGCATTATTTTCTGATCATGCATTTGCTGAGAGTTCTGTGCAAATATCAGATTAAGAAGGGTTGTCTGTATCTGATGCATACATAGGCTAATTTTAATTGCTTGATAGTTGTGTTATGCATAGACTCTAAAAACAAATTGCATTTCGAATTTTCTAAAAACTCTGAACTGCATATGAGTGTGACTTGAAACTTGTGTGTTGCAATAGCTCACTGAAATTCTGAACTGCATATAGGACTGCATGTTGAATAATTATGCATGACTTCAATGGTATATAAATGGTAAGGTACCAAAAGGCAGGGAAGTCTGTCTGGAGCTTCTTACTATGTGTGAGGTGGTCTTTTAGACCAAGTGCTCCGCCTAGTACCATGGGTCACTTTGCTGATAGGACAGTCTGATTGTGCACAAGTCACAATATCATTTGGAATCATATGTTCAATTTTTTCAGTGCAAACATTGCATGTTTTCAGGGGGAGTTAGATGCATATCCTTGCATATCATTCAATGTTGAGTCTTTGCATGTCCCTGCATACATATAGTGCATTGCATTTCCTTATATTGAAAATGCCAAAGAGAGAGTTTGAATGCATATTTTGAGGGGGAGTCAATGCATTGCATATAGGTTGTCAAATGCATACATGTGTCAGAACTCATTGCATATCCTTTCTTATTGATTTTGTTGACAAACCTGAATCATATTTTGAAAACTTTGAGCTTCACAATCTCTCTTAACAATTGATATTTCTCCTATCAATTGGTATCATTTGGCTTCAGAATTCTATCAGTCTGTCATGAAGATTTCAATGGGACTATCTCGATCATAAATCTGAAAATTCTTGAACTAGAAATCTTCTATTATATATTTTTATGAATGACTGAAATAACTCATGTGGTTTAAGTTTAATGTACTCAATGAGTTTGGCTTTAAAATCTCTTTAAAATATCTGAAGCATGTTTAATAAACCTTAACCATCTGTTTCATGTTGTGTCTTGTGAAAACTTCTGAAATCTGCACTTTTGAATACATGACTTCAACTGATTAAGTACATGAAACTATTATTGATTTGAAGTAAATGAATTTTTCTGAAATGTCTAAAGGGTAATATCTGTCAGAGCAATGACATTGGTCACTGAGAAACACATGTCCAAAGGACTGTGTCATGAGGTGCCTTAGTTAACTCTGCATAGAATTTATTAAAAATCAGGCAGAGCAATGGCATGCACACTGAGAAATACAACTCACTCATTAAAAAATGAGTTGTAGTGTGTCATGATGTGTAAATGCTAACTCTGTTCACATAAAGCATGACAGTTAGTCACACTAAGGGCTTAGGAATATTGGCCTCTGATCAAGGTATATCCTCTAGTTACAATGTGTGCACTGAACTAGAGTGCTCGTAAAATTTGTAGCATGGAAAATTGTTGAACAAATTGAAATATCTGAATATTGATGCTAAAATCAAATTACTACAACCCTAGACAAAATAATATGACTTCATAATTGCTTAATCTCAATACTAGTGCATGTAATTCTGAAAGAAGGTAATAAATTTGATTGTGTAAGACAAAGGGAGGACAATCAAGATAAATATGAGGGCTTGGTTCATTTTTATTAAAACATGGTTTTAGATATCAATACAGAATTTTATTGATAAACTATGCATACATCATGTTTAAACCATGCTGTTCAAAAGGCTCATTCATAAGTCCCTATAATGGAAGACTTTGAAAAATTATGTTTTGGATTTATGAGATTGATATCTCCTTGAAAATCTTGCTGAATTATTTCTGTTTGAGCTTATTTGTAAATCTGCTTATTTGAACCTTTTCTGCTAATTGTCCTTGGTTCATTGACCTGAACTTCTCCTTGTTTGCCCCTGTGGTCTCCTTCTCATCCATCTCATAAGATTCCACTTATTGAGGGGGAGCTTCCATGTCTTATGCATCATGCTGCATAGAAACTCTTAAAGGGGGAGAATTATGTTCTTGCATTCTGGTATCTGCATCTGCATTCACCCCTTCCCATGGTTTATTTTGATTATACCAAAGGGGGAGATTGTTTGCCAAAGAGGGAGTATATCATTCAATAAGTGCATGCAGGTTCATTTTGAGTATCTCTAACTCATGCTTTTGCTGAAACTCCTTAAGGGGGAGAAATTGTCTGAATTTTTATACATGCTATAATTTCTCAAACTATTTTCTTATTGATGAAGTCAAAGGGGGAGAATAGTTTGAGTCATCAGCATCAGATTGACTCACCATCAGATTGACTCACTGTGTAGAGTTGCCATCATCAAAAAGGGGGAGATTGTTGTGCCTCTGTGGTTTTGATGATTGGTTTTGATGTGAGTCATACACTGTGAGTCACCAGATTGGTTTTGATGTGAGTCATACACTGTGAGTCACCATGCATTGATGTTCTGTTTTGATGATTGATTTGGTTTTGATGATTGGTTGTTGATGTGAGTTAATCAAATCTTCAGTCATCTTGCTGCTCAGTTTAGTTTAATATATTTTGACGTTCAGTCATGTTACCTGATGCATAAAGCATTCATTGCTACACTCTGTCTGCACAGTTGTCACTGCAGTACGTCAACTCAGTGTGCCGATGCGTCGACCCCTTGGTCATTTTTGTATCTGTCCATACAGTAGTGCGTCAACTCCTTGAGCTGATGCGTCGACGCTTCAGTTCAATTTCTTCATTTGATGAAGTCTATACATCATCAGTTGATCATCAAGAATATACGTTGCAGCGTCAACTCATTGGGCTGCAGCGTCAACTCAGCAAGTATGCACATCAGTCTTCACATGCTAAGTCTGTACAGCCTACGTCTCATGCAGCGTCAACGCTGTGAGCATTCTCAAGACATTAGCGTCAACGCTATAAGTGTGTACATCGCTTTCAAGTCACCAAGTCCATACATTTGTCCTCCTTCAAAGTCTGTACAGCCGCTGGTCTAGCTTCATGAAGTCTGTACATCAGACTGTTCAGGAAGTCTGTACACTGTCCGTCTTCCTTAGCGTCTTGATAGTTGATGTCTATACATTGGCCTCCATGCTCCTAAGTATATGCATTACTGTTCATGCATCAGTCTTCATAAGTCTGTACATTGGACTGTCTCTCTCAGCGTCTCATGGCATGAGGTCTGTACACTCGAATTGCCCTTGATCTGGTCAAGTGTATACACTCTCTCACTGTAGCTTTCAGCTATTCAAGTCTATACACTGGACTGTTAGGTCATGTCTATACAACGTGGGCTTCAGTTCTTCAAGCCTACACATCGACTGTTCATGCAAAGTCTAGACATTCGAACAAGTCTCTACATTGGCCATCAAAGCCCTCAAAGTCTGTACATCCTTCAAGACTCTCAAAGTCTGTACATCCTTCAAGACTCTCAAAGTCTGTACAGCCTGCTCTGTCGATTCAGATTTCAAAGTCTATACAGCGTTCGTCTCAGCCACCGTCTCATTCAGCGTCTCACGCTTGCAAAGTCAATACTCTGGTCGGTGGAACAAAGTCTGAACATCCTTCAGTAAACTTTGAAGTCTATACACTGATTCACTGTTCATCGCCTTTGGGCATTAAATTCTGTACATCGCCTTCAAACTTTCAAGTCTATACACTCCATGATCTTCCAAGGTTGTACATCCACAGTGTATCTTCAAAGTCTGAACATTGTCTCACTCCGTCAAAGACCATACATTTGTTTTCTCTTCAAGTCTGGACATTGGCTTCATATCATAAAGTCTATGCATTGGGCCTAACATTCCAACTCTACACTGAACCTTCGTTCATCAAAGCCTCAAGTATGTACAGCGTGAAGTCTACACTTTGGCTTCACGTTTTCAATGTCTGTACAGTGGCTTCGCATAGGCAAGTCTGTACATCGGGCTCCTTCTAACTAAGTCTATACACTCCCTCACACTATACACACTTAGTCTATACAGCATGATCGTCTTTACAAGTCTACACAGAGTTCTTCACTTAAACTGATGACTTATCCGATACTCTGTCTGACAGGTGTTCTGATCGTGAAGCTTATGGAGGGCACGTGATTTGAGGCTGGAAGGGCAGACAGGATTGTGACACGTGTGCTGAAGCTGGCTGAGAGGCTGACACATGGACACAGTAAATCAAGAAAGAAGCTCCTGGATTATTCTGGTGCGTCAACGCATTGAGCAAGTAGCGTCGACGCAGCAGTTACAAAAAGAGAACCAATGGGTTACTGGGTTACTCAGATGCGTCAACACCACCCACTGGCAGCGTGGACGCAGCAGTTCAAGTAACTCCTTTCAACCTCTGGAGTACCTTGACAGCGTCGACGCTGCAGCTCGTTGGGGCGACGCAGCAGGTTGATGGAACGACACCTTTTAGCTGCTAGTACACACCGATACGTCAACGCAGCAGTGGAGAGGTGTCGACGCAGCACGCCCATCTGCTAAAGACTTGATCACTGGATCATCGATGCGTCAACGCCATGGGCTGATAGAGTCAACGCAGCAGTCTTGAGTTTTACTGAACGAATGTCCTTGAATTGTAGGGCACGTGATCTGAGGTGCCTGGCTCGTGAACCAGGAAGCTGCCACGTGGTCCGAATTTCTAGGGCTGGAAACGTGGAAGCCACACGCGCCAGTGTGTTGCTGCTGCTACTATATATACTAGTCTTCTTCCACTAAAGAAGACTGATCGAAGCAAAAGCCTAAAGAGCAAAAAGCCCTTCGATCCAGAAAAAGAAGGAAAAGAGAGGAAGAAGAGATAGAAGAGAGAAGCCGTGAATCGAGAGCAGTGAGTGAGAGATTAAGAGAGCAGAAGAGAAAGAAAGAGAGAAAGAGAGTGAGCGAGAGAGCTCGTGGAGAAGAAGGAAGAAGCTGCTTGAAGATCTGTCTTCACTGGACCGTGGATCAGATCCAGGCCAGTCAGCTCCGTTGAGAGCCACATTGTGCATTTCATCTTTTACAGCTTTCTGATTGCTGTGTTATTTTCCTTTATTGTTTTCCTTTATTTTCTGGTCATCTTTGTTCTTCCGATTGCCCTGTTGGGGATCGGGTTCCTCCTGTTGGTTCAGGAGAAGGGAGATTTGATCTCCGGGTTGCAAGTGACAGGTTGTCACTTGTGGGTTGCCCTCTTGTTAGAGGAAGGGAGGCTAGTCCTCCGGTTCTGGGCTTGTGGTTGCAAGTCCAGTGGTCCCTCCTGGTCTGGAGGAAGAGAGGTCTTCGATCTCTAGTTTCCAAGTGGCTGGGAGTCACTTGGGTGTCCCTCCGGTTGGGAGGAAGAGGGGAGGTTGTTCCCCTGGTCAAGCTGTGTGGCAGCAACTGGTTGCAGACTGAGTCTGCTTGGTTCTAGCATTTGCTAGTGAAGCCTCACTCCGGTTGGGAGTGAGGGGTGGATGTAGGTCTGTGGACCGAACCACCTAAAAATCTATTGTGCAGTGGTTTGATTGATTGCTTTGCTTCGCTAGATGCTTGAATAGGCACGCTCCAAGTGTTTGTATTTGAGCTGAATTGAATTGGTTCTATTCTGTGTCTATCTCTAGCATCCTAATTTTTATTTGGCCATTTTACATAGAAGGATACATTCACCCCCCTCTATATCCGGGCCTAGCACCCTAACAGATAACGGAAGTCATGATAGATGTGACTACTGGTCATGAGGCCTTATCATTCATGGATGGGTTGTCTGGCTACAACCAGATATGGATCGCGGAACGTGACCGGGTCCACATTGCCTTCCGGACACCCAAAGGCATTTATCACTACAAAAGAATGCCGTTCGGATTAAAGAACGTTGGCGCAACTTATCAGCGGGCGATGACTAGAATATTTGATGAGCTACTTTACCATAAGGTCGAGTGCTACATAGATGACCTGGTAGTCAAGACCAAAAAGAAAGAAGACCATCTGCAAGACCTCCGAGTCATTTTCCAGCGGCTGAGGCAGTATGGATTAAAAATGAACCCTATGAAGTGCGCGTTCGGAGTCTCGAGCGGAAAGTTCTTGGGTTTCATTGTCAGGTATCGGGAATTGAAATAGACCCCGCCAAGATCAAGGCGATTCAGGAGTTACCCTCGCCAAGGAATCTCTCTGAGCTAAGATCTCTTCAGGGCCGCCTGGCATACGTCCGGCGGTTTATATCCAACTTGTCAGGGCGGTGCCACCCATTTCACAAGCTGATGATGAAAGACGTTCCCTTCTATTGAGATGAGGAATGCCAGCTAGCCTTCGATAGACTGAAAGATTACCTGAAAACCCCTCCAGTGCTAGGTGCGCCAGTGAAAGGACAGCCGCTGATCCTCTACATAGCAGCCACACACAATTCTCTGGGGGCAATGCTGGCCCAGAATAATGGAGAAGGAAAACAATAAGCCCTCTACTATCTCAGCCGAAGAATGGTCAGAACTGAGGAAAGGTACACCTACATCGAGAAGATCTGTCTCGCATTGGTCTTCGCGGTCAAGAAGTTGCGGCACTACATGCTGTCGCACGAAGTTAAGCTGATTTCCAGGGAGGATCCACTTAGATACATCATGTCTCAGCCGGCCCTCAAAGGCCGCCTGGGCAAATGGGCAGTGATTCTTATGGAGTATGACATCTCCTATGTACCACGAAGGGCCGTCAAGGGCCAAGCTATCGCAGACTTCTTTACTGAACATCCAGTACCCGAGGACTGCGCTCTGGAACCAGAGCTTCCTGAAGATGAGACTTTGGAGGTCAACCAAGTGCGGCCCTCCCTATGGCAGCTGTATTTTGATGGTGCCTCTAGAATTGACACCACAGCAACGGGATCGGCCAGAGTCCGCGTAGGAGTAGGCAGAGTCTTGAAGTCCCCGGAAGGGGAAGTCATACACACATCTTGCTCAATAAATAAGCCTTGCACAAATAATGAAGCTGAATATGAGGCCCTCATAATCGGGCTACAGGTTGCTCTATCCATGGGGATTCAGATGCTAGAGGCATTCGGGGACTCCATGCTGGTTATAAAACAATTAGAAGGGGAGTTTGAGGTACGAAAGCAGGAGCTCGTCCCTTACTACCTTCTGGCCATGCGCCTAATGACAAGATTCTACCTCATTAGCATCAAGCACAGCAACCGGGGGCAGAATGCTCAAGCCGATGCCCTCGCAAAGTTGGCAAGTTCCTTGGCGGTCCCGCCTGATACGAGCCTGAATATAACAGTTATCAACCGATGGTAGGTCCCCAGCATGATAGAAGCTCTAGCCGGTGAACAACCCGATGAAGTAGCAGTTGCTAAAGCAGTCCAGCAGCCCGACTGGCGGGAGTACCTCCTGCATTGGTTCCAACACCAACAGCTTGCGAAGGTGAAAGAACAGAAAATGAAACTCCTGAGAGTCAAAGATTCCTATGAGATGAGGAATGGGACATTGTTCCGAATAATGGCAGATGCCCAGAAGAAGGTATTACTTTGATGCTTATCTCCAGAGGAAGCCAGGCAGGTGATGCAAGAAGTCCATGCCGGATCAGCTGGGGCGCACCAGGCCAGTCTGAAAATGAAAATCGAAATAAAGAAGTTGGGTTATTATTGGCCCACCATATTTGATGATTGCTGCAAGTTTGCCAAGGCCTGTCAGAAATGTCAAGAGCATGCCAATATATCAAGAAGGCCTCTAGTGCCTCTACATCCTACCTTACCAAGCTGGCCATTTGCACAGTGGGGTACAGACGTGGTGGGGCCACTACTAGCATCTTCATCAGGGTGCAAATACATCTTAGCAGCTACAGATTACTTCTCCAGATGGGCGGAGGCAGTAGGACTAAAAGAAGTCACGGGAGAATTAGTTGCAAGATTCTTCCGACAGAATGTAATATTTCGGTTCGGGATTCCCAGTCGAATCATCTCCGACAACGGTAGTCACTTCAGAAATCAGAAGGTTTATTGGCTAGCTGACAAATACAAGATTGATTGGAGAACATCATCTCCCTACTACCCTCAGGCCAATGGGCTTGCAGAGGCTTTTAACAAGACGCTATGCACCCTGCTGGTGAAAATTGTCAAGACTGACAGAAGAGATTGGGAAGAAAGAATGTACGAGGCACTATGGGCTTACCGCACGGTCTACAAGACCCCTACCGGCTGCTCGCCCTACTCCCTCGTATACGGATCAGAGGCCGTGGTGCCAATCGAGCTGGAAATCCCCTCATTGCGGGTCGCCATCCAGCATGGGTTGGTGGGCAATGAGCAGATCAACGTAGAAAGAAGATTAGAAGAGCTCGCCGAGCTCGAAGGAAAGCGCCTCTGGGCGCAACAGAATATTCAACTCTATCAAGCCCGTATGGCCCGTGCTTTTTGATAAGCTGGTCAAAGGTCGAGAATTCAAGAAAGGAGACCTGGTGATGGTCAAAAGAAGAGAAGGAATGGCCTCCAACCCCAAGGGGAAGTTGATTGAAAACTGGGTCGGACCATATGTCGTCCACCGAGTATATGAAGAGGGTGCGTACATCCTTACGGATCACAAAGGAGTCATCAAATTCTCTCCCCTCAATGGGAAGCACCTGAAGCTATACCACACGGTTCAACCGGCGCTCCCCGAATGAGCTATCCTTCCTTGGTCTAGTGGCATTCCACCTGGCCGAGCTACCCTTATCTTGGTTTAGTGGCATTCCAGAGCTATCCTTCCTTGGTCTGGTGGCATTCCGCCCTGATCGAGCTACCCCTATCTTGGTCTAGTGGCATTCCGCCCTGATCAAGCCACCCCTTCCTTGGTTTAGTGGCATTCCGCCCTAACCAAGCTACCCTTCCTTGGTCTAGTGGCATTCCGCCCTGAGCGAGCTATCCTTCCTTGGTTTAGTGGCACTCCGCCCTGATCGAGCTACCCCTATCTTGGTCTAGTTGCATTCTGCCCTGATCGAGCCACCCCTTCCTTGGTCCAGTGGCACTCCACCCTGGCCGAGCTACCTTTATCTTGGTTTAGTGGCATTCCGCCCTAATCGAGCTATCCTTCCTTGGTCTAGTGGCATTCCGCCCTGATCGAGCCACCCCTTCCTTGGTGTAGTGGCACTCCGCCCTAGCCGAGCTATTCTTATCTTGGTCTAGTGGCATTCCGCCCTGATCGAGCTATCCTTCCTTGGTTTAGTGGCACTCCGCCCTAGCCGAGCTACCCTTATCTTGGTTTAGTGGCATTCCGCCCTGATCGGGCTATCCTTCCTTGGTCTAGTGGCATTCCACCCTGATCGAGCTACCCCTATCTTGGTCTAGTGGCATTCTGCCCTGATCGAGCCACCCCTATCCTTGGTCTAGTGGCATTCCACCCTGGCCGAGCTATCCTTATCTTGGTGTAGTGGCATTCCGCCCTGATCAAGCTACCCTTCCTTGGTCTAGTGGCATTCCGCCCTGATCAAACTACCTTTCCTTGGTCTAGTGGCACTCCGCCCTGATCGAACTACCTTTCCTTGGTCTAGTGGCACTCCACCCTGATCGAGCTATCACTCCTTGGTCTAGTGGCACTCCGCCCTAACCGAGCTACCTTCCCTTGGTTTAATGGCACTCTGCCCTGGCCAAGCTCTCAAAAGAATACGCCATGCTGCCATTACGAACCTTACGTCCGAACTGGCATGAAATCCCTCCCTTGCGTTAAGCATTATCTTCTTGCTAACGAATAAACATTTTCGGCTCAAGACTTCATGTCCGAGCCGGCCTTCTCACATTGTTACCATTACGGGCCTTACGCTCGAATCGGCGAAAGATCATTCCTTTGCGTTAGCATTCAGCCCTTGCTAACGAATGAACCATTCTGCTTGGCACAAGGCCTGGTACCCCGGCCAACAGCCGTCTACTATCAACCAACGGTCGGACATCACACCGCGACCTACCGCCTTTTATATCTTCAAAAAATATATATATATAAAGGAAAAGAAAAATGGGGTTAAAAATAGAGATACCCCGCCAGACTTGCTTCTATATTAGGACAAGTGCAAAAATGGCTATAACCCAGCTGTGGCGAAAACCCGAAAGGGCGCTGCAGGTAAAATCGGGTACCCCGCCACGTGAAAATCCGAGAGGGCGCGTGGGCAAAAGTAAGAGGTGGCTGGCTTCGGTGAAAACCCGAAAGGGCGCTTAAGTCAGTAAAGTGGTAATTTAAAAAGAATTTCTCCTTGTCCTTTACCGATGAAACTTCAAAAGGGACAATCATCAAAAGTCCCACCGGAAATCCTTTAACAAACCCATGTTCGACCCTCGTCATCATCGGCGAGATCGGTCGATATCTACCCTTAACTTGGAGCTTCCGTCCCTGTTAATAATCCTATCTTTGCTTCGGCATGTGACCCATGCTGATGAACAAACCCATGTTCGACCCTCGTCATCATCGACGAGATCGGTCGATCTCTACCCTTAACTTGGACCTTCCGTCCCTGTTAATAATCCTATCTTTGCTTCGGCATGTAACCCATGCTGATGAATAAACCCATGCTCGACCCTCGTCATCATTGGCGAGATCGGTCAATCTCTACCCTTAACTTGGACCTTCCATCCCTGTTAATAATCCTACCTTTGCTTCGGCATGTGGCCCATGCTGATGAACAAACCCATGTTCGACCCTCGTCATCATCGGCGAGATCGGTCGACCTCTACCCTTAACTCGGACCTTACGTCCTTGTTAACAAACCATGACTTTTTCTTCGGCATTTAACCAGTGTCGACGAACTAAACCCGGGACCGATCCTTGTCATCATCGGCAAGGCCGGTCGGCATTCTAGTAGCCCAGTTCTTTTGTACTCCGAATTCGAGATCAAAAAAAAAAGAGAGAAAAGTAAGAAAAGAAAAATGGGGTTAAAAATATAGATACCCCGCCAGACTTGCTCTTGTATTAGGACAAGTGCAAAAATGGCTATAACCCAGCTGTGGCGAAAACCCGAAAGGGCGTCGCAGGCAAAATCGGGTACCCCGCCACGTGAAAACCCGAGAGGGCGCGTGGGCAAAAGCAAGAGGGGGCTGGCTTCGGTGAAAACCCGAAAGGGCGCTTAGGTCAGTAATGTGAATAAAAAAAATAAATGAATGATGAATAGTGATGATCCACCCTCCGTCCTGAAGACCCTTTACAGGGTCGAAGCGGAGTCTTCATCCAATGTCCCACCTACATGTATCTATTTTCTACCCTTTCGACCCTTGTCACCATCGGCAAGATCGGTCGCTACCCTTTCTGGTCCTTGTCACCATCGGCAAGACCATCTACCTTTCGACCCTTGTCACCATCGGCAAGATCGGTCGCTACCCTTTCCGGTCCTTGTCACCATCGGCAAGACCGTCTACCCTTTCGACCCTTGCCACCATCGGCAAGATCGGTCGCTACCCTTTCCGGTCCTTGTCACCATCGGCAAGACCGTCTACCCTTTCGACCCTTGTCACCATCGGCAAGATCGGTCGCTACCCTTTCCGGTCCTTGTCACCATCAGCAAGACCGTCTACCCTTTCGACCCTTGTCACCATAGGCAAGATCGGTCGCTACCCTTTCCGGTCCTTGTCACCATCGGCAAGACCGTCTACCCTTTCGACCCTTGTCACCATCGGCAAGATCGGTCGCTACCCTTTCCGGTCCTTGTCACCATCAGCAAGACCGTCTACCCTTTCGACCCTTGTCACCATAGGCAAGATCGGTCGCTACCCTTTCCGGTCCTTGTCACCATCGACAAGACCGTCTACCCTTTCGACCTTGTCACCATCGGCAAGATCGATCGCTACCCTTTCTGGTCCTTGTCACCATCGGCAAGACCGTCTTCCCTTTCGACCCTTGTCACCATCGGCAAGATCGGTCGCTACCCTTTCCGGTCCTTGTCACCTTCGGCAAGACCGTCTACCCCTTTCGACCCTTGTCACCATCGGCAAGATCGGTCACTACCTTTTCAACCCTTGTCACCATCGACAAGGTCGGTCAACATTCCCCCGAACCAGGGTCAATAATGGGATTACTATAAGGTATATGCTATGCCTCTAAGTCACACTCCTATCAGTTGCCCTACCAATGATGAAGCCTATCCTGGATGGACCTTTCATTAGCCAGCAGTCGTATTTCCGACGTTTCTTGTCGGCAAGACTTACGTCTGCACCAACCTGGCAACCTCTGGAACCCCGTCATGCGGTGGAGCGAGGCCCCCATCCTTTCCTTGAAAGGGTGGACGCTCTCCTGCGGCACAGACATGGGTGCACTTCCAAACGGGTCGCCAAAATTGCCACAATATGTAACAGAATATAGGTGCAAAGATGGACACCGAAAACAGTGAAGGAAGCTTGTATTTCATTACAAAAGGGAAGGGATGAATACAAAAAGGGCCCTTCGAAGGGGGTGAATTACAAAGGTAGATCGGCTAAGACCGCCTGAAAATATCTACGAAGTCAATGAGCCCAACATGTGGAGCCGCTCCCAGTTCATGGAGCTGCATTTCTTCCTCCTGAACGCGAGTCACCTCAGTCTCCAAGGACGTGACCCGGCCCTCCAATAAAGAAGTTTCCTCGATGCCTTGGACTTCTGCAGCCTTCAACTGTGGTATCTCAGCTTCAATGGTGGCCAATTCAGCCCGGAGTTCTTCTCGTCGGCTACGCAGAATATGTGCCCGAGCAGCAGATGCTTCAACATGAGCTTTGCTCTTCTGAAGATCAGAAATTAGAGATGTCAGCTCTGCCTGACAGTCAATTTTCTGCAATTTTAGGGCCGCTAGATGGTCATTCATCACTCTCCCAAGAAAGTCCCGGCGGTTTATGAATTTTAACAGGAACAGCACCCGCTGGGTCCAGGTGTCCAAAGGACAGCCTAATGCCTGCAGCTCGATCATCAGTCGCTCGGCCACTTCCTTCAACTAGGGGTAAGATAGTGTCGGTTGAGATTCCACGACCTGGCGCAACATCCCCAAATACTGCCAGACAAACTCCTCCAATGAAGTAAATCCCAGGGAGGCTGCCGGAGCCACCTCAAAGGTCACCTCCCTGTCTATGGAGGCCCACAAGCCAATATCTGCCACGAAAGAAGAAGATGGAACGGCCGCCAGGGCTGAAATAGTAGGTACCACGGCAACATGCTCTTGCTCCGTCGGGCTCCTTGAAGAACTTTCTTCCACAAATGCTGGAAGAGGCAGAGGTTCCGACTCGATTTCAGGCACGGATGGAGTCGCAGAGTCAGGCGCAATGGTCATTATGGCCGCCGGGACAAAGGCAGAACCCCTTGATGGGTCGGCTTCGGCTCTCAACTCTATTGCCGGCACCAGGGCGAGGCTCTCTCCCAACGGGCTCGGCTCCATTGATGATACTTCGGCAGCTACGTGTACTCTTACTGGCACAGGGCGAAGTATGGTAACTACCCCCGAAGAAGACACGGTGGCCAGTGGTAGCACGTCCGAAGCCTCGACGAAGCCACGATAGCACCAGAAAGCGGTACCGGAGGGTGAATGGCGGTGTCAGGCTCCTGGAACAAGATCCCAGTAAGCACCAAGATGGCAGGAAAGAATGAAAAAATATGCTGCTCTGCAGAGGGGCGGGCAGAACTTACTATGGCTGCAGCACCCATCTCTTCAAGCGCCCGCATGGAAGATTCCAACTCTACAGATGAAGCAACAAAAGGAGGGGTTATCTCCACCTCCATATCCAGTCCGGCAAATTCCTCCTACAGCATTCCCTCCGATGAGGTCATTGGCAACCTCGGAGGACTAAAAATCACAGGATCACTCAACGGCATGAAGGATGCCGCGACACCTTTGCTGGCTACCGCGGGGGCTTGTTCGTCACTTTCTGAGGAATGATAGTCAACTTCCTCGTCAGAATGGGTGGCGGAGCTGTTGAGGAAATATCTATGCTGATCTCAGGTTGGCCCGCCTCCTCTATCGCCTGACGGGACGCCGAGCGGGTGACTACACGCCGCAATGGGATAACACCTTTCTTCAGCACAGTCTTATGCCCTTTAGGCTGTGGAGGAGCATCCACGGCAGGTGCCTCAACCACTGTGCTAACCACTCCTGCCATTGCAATAAACATATACATAAGGCGGAACAAAAGGATCAATAAAAGAGAAGAGTCAAAAGGATGACAGTCACGTGGCTCACCCTCGACCTCACTGGCAGGGGTAGAAGAAGGGAGTCCGACATCCTCATCAACAGTAGGGAGATTCTCCCTTGTGGCTATAGCTTTTTTGGTCGCCCCCGCCGCGGCTATGGCAGAAGACCCTATCTCTCCCGCCTCCAAGACACCTTCTTCAGCATGTGGGGTGGTGTCGACCGCTCCTTGAGCTAAGGTCAAACAAAAGGGCGTCAAAATGAAGACGTCATGAAAGGAACACTCCTTTAGACCGTGAGAGAAAGTGATGTCACCTTCAGCCGCTTGCTGAGCGGCCTCTTTCTGAGCGGCAAATTGCTCGAACGATGGCACTTCAGGCAGAGGAGTCTTAGCCGCACCAGTCGAAGGCTGCTTGGAAGAGGTTTTCTGAGCTTTCTTCGCTCAGCCTATTGCAACTTTCATCGCAGAGCCCTCTCTCTTTTTGCCAGGTGGCAATGGAGTGGTGGTCGGCGCCGGTGCAGGAACCTCAAAATATTCTGGCTTCTGGGCCTGAGAGATGATTTTTCTATAAAGCCCTTACTGCTTTATATCTGGACGGTTTGTCAAATGAAGCGCATGCCATTATAAAAAGAGCTGAGCAATGAACCACTCTACATGTCAACTGAAGAGAACTTACCTGCCCGGCCGCTGTAAAAAGATGAAAGTGGCCAATACTGATAAGCCACTTCCTTACTTTGGGATGTAGCCTCCCGAACGAGCCAGCAGATGTCGCCGATCTTCTTGCACTTCTCGACTAGGTTGGCCAGATCTGCATGACCATGAGAAGCTATGCAATGATATAAGCTGAGGTGGTCGAAGCCCCAGACGTCGGCATAATGAAAAGATACAAACAAAGGCTTGTCCAGGACAGTCGCTATGGGACTGTCAAGGGTCAGTCCGTGGATGTTCATCAAGACAAACAGCCAAGACGTATGTTGATAATATGTCGGGGTCCTATCTTCTCTGTTGACAAATGCCCGGTATGGGCAAAAGCGGTCCACCTCGCACTTCCACGAAACTGCTTTGGAGAGCGGCTCCTCAATGGGGAACGGGTACTGCTGAAGCTCCAGGCAGGAACCACCAATCTGACACAGATGTTCTAGATTCTGCGTAAAAGTGTCTTCATCTATGTCAGCAAGCACAGGCACCAGCTGTTCAGTTGCTTCCTCTTTTGCGGCCTTTCTGCCTGCTATATATGCCTCTACCTCCTTCGGATGTTGGGAGAACAGCCTCTTCAAATGGGCTTCTTCAATATCAAAAACTGGCCTAGGCTGCTAGCTCAGGAAGGTGCGCTCAGCTACATCCCAACATGCCACCCTGGCATTGCGATAAAAGCCCGTTCGAGCATTCCACCACTTCACATACTCTGGAGTGACCCGGGGACCTCGGTTCGGCATCGGCACTCTGAAAACATTGGCATCCCGGCGGTGAAAGTAGTCCCACCAGGAGCGACCCTCAGCTACAACGGTCGAGCCATGCTTCGACCTACTGTCCAGGGGAAACAGGGCTGCCAAAGGCGAGATATGCTGATCATAGCTGAAATTTCGGCCAAACCTAAAAGGATAGTAAGGTTCTAAATGAACCGTGTGAGCGACGTCACGCGGTTCGGGGGGCGAAGAGGACGCGGAGCGCGCGGGCTCCTCTTTTGTTTGCTGCAACACAGAAATAAGAGAAGAGAGAAGGGGCCACCACGGGAGATTGCTCCGGCGGGGCGAGCGGGACAAATGTAATATAGCAAGATATGGGGGTTAAACGGCCATAGCGGAAGTGACTCGCCGCGACCTCGGGGGGACGGGAATGGTGCAGAAATTAAATAGCAAGAATTGAAACGGCCATTGGGGAAGTGACTCGCCGCGGCCTCGAGAATATGAGCAGATAAGAATATAACAGAATATAAGGAGAATATAAAGAGCGGGAATTTAAACGGCCATTGGGGAAGTGACTCACCGCGGCCTCGAGAACATGAATAGATAAGAATATAATGTATAAGAACGGGAATTTAAATGGCCATTGGGGAAGTGACTCGCCGCGGCCTCGAGAATATGAGCAGAATAAGAATATAAAGATATAAGAATGAGAATTTAAACGGCCATTGGGGAAGTGACTCGTCGCGGCCTCGAGAATATGAGCAGAATACAACAGAATATAAAGAGAATATAAGAACGAGAATTTAAACGGCCATTGGGGAAGTGACTCGCCGCGGCCTCGAGAACAAGATGTGATCGCCAGGGGCCAAAAGACCCCAAAATAAAGAAAGTGATCGCGCCTACCTCAAGAGCGGGAGATGGCGGGTTGCTTCTTCCTCCCCCTTCGGCCGGCCGACGGAGAGGGCTTTCCTTGGGTACCCTTGCAAAACAGTAGACAATAAACGAACGGAATTAGAAAATGGCAGTGTAATAACAATTCCTTGCAATAAAAGTAACGAGATCGTGACCTGACACACACCTGGTTGGTGTGGTTTTAAACCCCTCTCGGACACGAGTAGGAGGAAAATGTGATGATGAATGCAAGAAGTATGCGAGAGACGGCGCCCTTATGTAGGGAGATAGAGGATGCAGTATGATGAATGTAAAGAACTATGGAGAAAAAAGGGGAAGAAAAGGCTTATTGGAGGAGCCGAGGGCGAGATCCGGCGGAGCTCCGACAGCGTAGGGACGACGTGGAAGCGCGGTGGATGAAGACGACCTTCCTCTCGCGAGCGTGGGCACCCGAGAAGCTGGTAGAACCTCCACCTACAAAAGACCCCGCGGGTTAGAAATGACTCGGTAGCCTCTGGGCTCCGGCAGCCTATCGGATCTCTTAGAACCTCCTCCAGAACTGAGGGGGTGGGCCTCTATTTATAGGGCTCCGGAGGGTGGAGGCGTCCAGGACCCTGGACACCTCCATCAGGGCCGAACTAATATTTTATTCTATTTTTATTTATTTTTTTGGAATATTTTTGTGGAGGCGTCCAGGGCCCCGGACGCCTCCAACAGGTCCACCGAACCCCACCGACGGCCGCACGCGGTTTGGCACAACGCGTGGTTTTGTGAGCGGCGCCTCGTGATTTTGAAATGGGCGCGTCCAGCTGCCTGGACGTCTCCACAATTTGGATTTTTTCACACACGACAAACCGTCGTTCGGTGGGCGGCGCCCGTGAGGGAGTTGATGGAGGCGTCCAGGGGCCTGGACGCCTCCATAAATATATTATTTTTATTTTTGTGTTTTGTTTTTATGCCAAAGCTGGCATTTTAATTTTTTATATTTGTTTTTATGGAGGCGTCCAGGGGCCTGGACGCCTCCATTAATATATTATTTTTTATTTGATTTTATTCTTTGAAAAATAAATTAAAAAGAAATTAAAAGAATGGGGGCGTCCAGGGGCCTGGACGCCCCCATAAAGACCCACCCGGGTCCTCAGTTCAGGCGTTGGCGGCCGCCCGGTAGACACCCTTCTTGGTTCCGGAACCTCCTGATGCGTCTGACTAGTGTTGATGCCGTCCGAATGCCGTGACGAGACGATTCCGGATGCCGAAAAGGGCGGAAGAAGACTCAAGAAAAGGAAGCACTCAAGTGATTCAAAACGCGTAAGCCGTCGCGGGGCGTTGTATAGTGATATGAGACTTTCTCAGGAGACGTCAGGAATAGCGTGTCTACAGCTGCCCCGCCTTGGCGTCTGCTTTGCAAGGGAGCGACACGTAGTGGAATGGTTTCGAAGTGGAGTGAAATGAAGTGGGAGCGGACTGATAAGTTGATGCCAAGGTGTGATGAGACACGCTTTTGACGTTACTGTCTGGAATCTTTCCTGAAGTTTCAATGAGGCGACCTTGAAGGAGGTCTTTCAAGTCTTGACGGTTGCTTGGACGGAGATCAAATAAGGGAGGGTGAAATGTGCACTCAGGCACGAAAATAAAGGAGACCAACTTCTCGGTGTGGAAGTACCTGGGTCATAAACCTGCAGGTTTCACCTTTGGGGAGCGGTTACCAGCCAACGTGGAAGTGCTGCGGCCAAGGTGGGTCAAGCAAGGTAAAAAGTAAAGGAATATCTGAGGGTCTGTCCAAACAAGGGTCTCCTTTGGAAGAGCAACGTAGGGCCGTTTCAAGGAAACTCAGTATTTCATTCGGAGTGGAATATCTCATATTTGTAAGAATTGAAGCACAGCGGCTTTCGCAATCGAATCACTTGAATGATCTTCCGCAATAAATCAAAGTCCTATATGAATGCATGCTGGGCTTAAAGAGAAATTTAAAATAAACTAAAATAGAAAATAGCCAAGGATAATATTGTCAACTTGTTAAGAATGGGTCAGGATACCGATCCGGTGAGTCGACACTGGGCTGGGGCCCGTTTATCCGCGCACCAACTCACTGAATGGAACCGTCGTCCCCATGCTACCACAAGTTAACGGCCTATCCGTACAACCCAAATTCTTCAGGATCATCACTGTTTTTGTTGAAGGGGAACTCAAATCCCGGATTCGTTCGGGTCGCAAGGTCCTTGACATGTTCTAGTAGCGTAGGTATCATATACTATGATGCATGACATGGTGGGACCAACCATTGAAAGGTGGGACAGGAGACAGGACAAAGACGTCCGTTAGTAAAACCTGCACAGACTAGCAAAGGTTATCAGAAAGTAGCAGAATCATAGCAGAATCGCACCACAGTACAAAGGAGATCCAGACAAAATCTTGACAATGACCACTGATGTGACATGTTTTGTCCTGTAGCGCCCTACCCTTCCTATAAGAACTCCCCTTAGGCTAGTTCATTCAAATGCACCAAGGTGGGTTTTGGAAGCTCAGGAGAGGAAGGAGAGGAGAATCTAGAGATTTCAGGATGGAAGGAGAGTCTTCCCGCGTTATGAAGAGGAGCAGGCCTAGCGGCGAGATCAGGCGACTCTCCGACCTCGAGGGTCATCTGAGTGGGACGATCATGTCGCATATGGTAAGCTGATTCTTTTCAAATTTCTCCACGTGAGCCTTCTTCTTACTTCCTTCATTTCTTCTTCTTTCTTTTCTCTTCCAGCCATATCCACTCTTCCCAGGCCCGAGGAAGTTTTCCAAACTGCCATGGCTTTCAAAGCTAACTTCCAACATCTCCATCGGCATGAGGGCCATACTCTCGAAGTGGCATCTGCAGGGGCTCCTTATTCACGCCAAACACTACGAGAAGATTCGTATGGACTGGGCGGCTATGGGCGCACTAGTGGAGATCTGGCATCCCCAGACCCACACTTTTATCTTCCCGACCTTCGAGGTGACCATCCTCCTCGAGGAGGTGGAACTTCTGCTCGGATTGAAGAAATTCAAGAGTGACGGGAAGGTGAAGGCTATGCGGATGCTGACACGGGGGACTTCCGAAAGCGTCCTTGGAAGCTTCATGCCGCCCGACGCAGCCCGAAAGGTTCGTACTCAAAAGGGAATTGATTTGCAAAAGCTCGCGGAATGGGTCATGGAGGCCTTGAGAGGGTTACCAGACGATGACTATTTGGAGGGAATCATGAAAGGGTTCACCATTTGTCTGGCGGGTGCTCTCTTGTTTCCTTATACCGACAACATGGTGGAGGAAGACCAACTGAGTGCTATCTGCGGGATCTGGCGTGGAAAGAGGGTGGGACCCGCTGTCCTTGCCTACCTATATAGTGGCCTTACTGCCTCGAGCATGGGTAAGCCTCCTTTTGGTTGCGCACTTGTCTTGAATTGCTGGCTTGATTTGCACTTCAAATTCGACCACCGCGAGGGAATGCCAACTGCTTCGAAGCTCTTCCAACAAAGCCCTCTTCATCACATAGCCGACGTGTTAGGCTTCGGTGGTACTGTAGTGAACCGCGTTCCGTGTCTGAAGAAACGTGAAGACTGGCGGTCTCACTTCCGCATCGTGACACAAGGCTTCTTCACTTGCGCACCGGCATGTTTGCTTTCGCTTGATCTCCTCATGAGGCCTTCTCCCGAAGTTGATCTTCAACTGATCGGCGCGACCGAGTTTGTCCTTTATAACGCGCATCGATGCTGCCTCCAGGTCGGCATTCCACGCCATTCGTTCCCACTATCGACTGGCATCATTCCTTTGAAGAAGAGAGAGTTGGGTACTGAAGCGGATGCGAAGGAAGCGAAGGCCGTCAAAGCACCCTGGAAGACAAGTGTTGCGGGAAAGGCCTTAGCGCATGTGGGGGAAGAATGCGAGCTGTGGAGAGTTTATGTGACCGAACTGGGGAAGTTAAGGCCTAAGACGCCTAAACCTCTGATGTAGCCTATTCTGCTTTTCTGATGGAATAAAATCTGGCATGGATGTTTTGGACCCTTGTCCCCTTAATTATTATTATCTTTTTTGTGGTTTTTCTTTTTCTTTATGTTTTTTCTTTTGTTTGGATTATATACATGCTCTTATCTTTTTTTTTCTTTTATTATATATATATTTTTTTTGAAATTTTTATTATGGGGGCGTCCAGGGTCCTGGATGCCCCTAATTTTTTATTTTTGATTTTTTAAGTTTTTTTGTTTTGGGGGCGTCCAGGGTCCTGGAGGCCCCTAATTTTTTATTTATATTTTTTTAAGTTTTTTTATTTTGGGGGCGTCCAGGGTCCTGGACGCCCCTAATTTTTTATTTATTATTTTTTTGGTTTTTTGTTTTGGGGGCGTCCAGGCGCCTGGACGCCCCAAATAAAGTGGATTCGATATATATGGGGGGGCCTCCCCCCTTTGCTCATTTACTGTTCATTCAAACGACCCAGTCAATCCAGACGACCCATTCTTAGTCCCAATGGAGCAAGGAGGCCCAAGCCAGGGTGGAGAGAAGCGCAAACGACGGGCTCGTCGTCCGAGGAGGCTGAGGGACGATGCCGAGGAGGCTGCTGCGGCGGAGGAGATTGCCGCGGAGGAGGAGGCTCCTCCTTTGGCCATGGAGGCTGCAATGGATGTTGGCGACGCGGGAGAGGACGACCACGACCCGGTAAGCCCCTCGGACTTCCATTCTGTTGGTTCACTGGGCCAAACGTGCGGACGAGAGGCTGTGTGGAGAACGCCGGGGAGTGAGGGAAGGAGGCGTCCAGGGGCCTGGACGCCTCCATATTTTCTTTTTTTTCTTTTTTTATTTATTTATTTACGTAAATAATAAAAATAGAATTAAAAATAAGGAGGCGTCTAGGTATTGGGACGCCTCCATGATAATATATATATATTTATATTTATTTTGGTTTTGGTTTTTGGGTTTTTCTAAAATTAAAATAAAGAAAATGTAAAGGAGGCGTCCAAGGTGTTGGACGCCTCCAAAAATACATAAATATTTTTTAAAAATAAAAAATAAAATAAAATAAATAAGTAGTATATACAGTGTTATTATTTATTACTATTCATAATGCTGATGTGTTCTTTGTTGGTTTTGTGGTGTGCAGGACGTGATGAAGGACCGGATCAGCTGGTCCCTAGTGGTGGCGGCATACCGTGGGCTGCCAGACTTTCAGAGGGCGCGTGTGGACGCCATGGGCTTTGGAGCTTTCCTTCGGATCGAGCCCTTTCGGCTCGACCTTCCTCTTATCCAGGCATTGAGGGAGCGGTGGCACGCATCGAGCCGGGCGTTTCTGATGCCCTGGGGGCACATGGTGCCGACACTCGAGGACGTGGCTCGGATCACCGGGCTACGGGTTGACGGAGAGGCGGTGAGCGGGGTCACCTACCCCGACTACCGAGAGAGTGCCCTGGACCTGCTGTGGTTAGAGACGAGCGTGACTGATAGAGACAGCAGGGTAGTCGGCAGAGTGGAGATTATGGAGGCGCTCGGATTCGTCGACCCGCGCCAGCGGGTTAGCGAGACTGGAGCGGAGTTTCTGGCACGACTGGAGGGAGATGCCCGTGCAGCTTTCACCCAGGACCCGAGCGAGCGGGAGCTGGTGGACCTAGACCTCCGGAGGTTTCTTTTCTTCTTCTTGGGCCGCCTTCTGCTGGGGACGAAGGGGGATGGCATCCACTGCCGCTTCCTCGGATCCTGGCGGACCTTGACAGAGTGGGGCACTACGCGTGGGGAGCGGCTCTGCTTGCCCATTTGATTGCTGATCTCTCCCAGACTTCAGAGAGGGAGACGACAGTCAGCGGCTTCGCACCTTTTCTCCAGGTACACAATTTATTTATGCATTTTACCGTAGTTAAATATGCAATTACTCGTGCTAATGATGTATGATGGATGCAGGTGTGGAGTTATTACTACTTCCCGATGGGGAGGGCCAGGCAGGGGAACAGGAGAGCCGTTCCTCTAGCGCGACAGTGGAGGCCGGTCGTGGTAGCGGCACCACACAGCTACCAGCTGGCGTCACTTCGTCGGGAGCTGAGCGAGTATCCCGAGGCCATGGTATGATGCGTATGATTTTTTTGTGTTTATGCATGTGACTGAATGGTAACTAACATGATGTATGTATGGTGATGCAGGTGGTGTGGAGACCCTACCTGGCATGGGCGACGCTGGCCAGCCTTGGGTTGTAGCGGGTCTTCCTCGTTTCAGGCGGGACGTGTGGGTCCATTGCCTGAACGAGATCGAGCCGCTTCGGCTGAGGCTGGTTATGAGGACATTGGGGCTAGCCCAGGAGTGGGTTGATGTAGATGAGCCGGCCCGCATCGGGCGGAAGACCAAGGGGAAGGTGAAGATTGTGGACTGGCGTACGCGCTTCCCAGCACAGTACCAGGACTGGCAGCAGGGCGGGGTCCCAGTGGTGTCCCATGTACAGGACAGTACTGATTACCTGAGACGGTACCGGGCTACGTACGGGGACCGCCTCTTCCTTGGTGGTATGGCAGGGGTAAGTGAAATGAAAATGCTTCACCCTTCTATATGTATATGCATGTGGCACTAACTTATGTGCAATGCAGGATGCTCGTGACAACATGATCGCCGACCTGCGGGCCCAGTTGGCGGACGCCAGGCGGCAGTTGGTGGCCATCCGACAGGAGTTGGAGATCCTGGTGAGTTATGCGATGCATTTTTTGTGACCTGGATTTTTGATACTTGGCCTCTAACTGTCGTTTGCCCGTGTTTCAGCGGGCCCACCAGGCAGCGACAGCCGGGATGCTGGTGGAGCGGGTTCCAGTTCGCGGGGCCCTCCTCCGGAGGTTTCTGCCCTCCAGGAGCAGCTGGCGTATGCGGTGGCTCGGGCTGAGGAGGCCGAGCGTGACCGCGAGGCTCGAGTGAGTGTTTGCTTGACCTCGACTCTCCTTCTGGCTGCTCTCCTTCTATCACTGTTCTCTTACGGTGCATGCGTGCTTTGACAGGTGGCCGAGATCCGAGAGGCCCTGGCGCGTGCTGTTCGTGCCGAGCAGGAGCGCGACGCTCGGGTGGCGGAGCGTGACGCCGGATTGTGGAGCTGGAGGAGGAGCGTCGACGGGAGGCTGAGGAGCTCCCTCGTGACGTGCTGGATCTGCGGATCGCCCTCGAGCTGTCGAGGAGGGAGGCGGTGAGAGAGAGAGAGGAGAGGGAGAGAGAGAGGGAGGAGCGACAGCGGGATCAGACCGAGAGGAGGGCTCTGGAGGCCCAGCTGCTGGAGCTCCGATTGAGTCTCGGCACGGCGGAGGGGAGGCTTCGGGAGAGCGAGGAGCGGTACCAGAGGGCGAAGGAACGTGGGGCGCGACTTCGTCAGTCTGGTTCTTTTTCCATAGGCAGCTATCTGGTTTCTTCGGCCGAGGAGCGTCGTCGTGCCTTCGAGGCTGGAGTGCCACCGCAGGGAGAGGCGAGCACAGCTTCTCAGGGTTCACAGAGGTCACATAGGCCCCCTAGGGATCCCCGTCAGAGGAGGGAGGAGAGAGATGACCAGGAGGGTGATGGTGAGAGTTAGAGAGCTGCTTGTACACTCCACCCTCTTTACTGCATGATGTACTTTCGGCTATTATATGAAATGAAAATGACTTTCTTGTGTTGTGTGTACTTTTCTCTCTCCCACATTTTCTTCTTTGCACTAAGTTGTCCTTCGAGGCACGCTCCACGAGACCTTGCCCTGAACAGCGGGGAACTACGCTTTGCACGGGGGGATTCTGTTTCCTTTCTCCCCCCTTTTTTTTGGGCGCGTCCAGGCGCGAGGACGCGTCTTAATCCTTGAATTCAAATTTAAAGCGTCGGGTGGCCTTTCTTCTCCCGTGCCTTACCCGCAAACGAGCCCGCCTTCCGCCGAAACTCGCTTGCCCCCTTTTTCATCTTCCTCCTCTTTTGATCGATGGAGTTCGGTGGACCCGACCATGGTGAAGGTGGAGAGGGACGAGGAACTCCTTGCCCGAGGAGGGACACACAAGAACACGGAACGGCGTCCATGGAGGAGGAAGGGCCGCTTCGGGCCCCCGAGGGACCCGAGGGGCCCGATGTCGCGGAGGGAGGTGAACACGGTCTGGTAGGTCCTCCGATCTCTTCCTCTTTTGATCCATTTTGAGTTTTGAAGCGAGCCGCGCGAGGGGGGAAAGGGTTCGGCGAGTGTTGCACTCAAATGATGGACGCGTCCTAGACAGGGGACGCGTTCTTTGTTATGATGCGAGGCCCTTCTTTCTTGGTGCAGGACATGGCGAGGACCCTGGGCCTGGCCGATGAGTGGGCGAGTGCAGACGAGCCGAGCCGCGTCAGGAAGGAGAGTCGCGGCAAGGCGAAGCTTGAAGATTGGCGCATACGTCTCCCTGGGCAGCAAGGGAGCGTACTGGTGCAGGATAGTGCCGACTTCCTGCGGCGGCAGAGAGAGAGTTATGCGGGGCTTCCCCAAGCCGGGGATACGCGCGACGTCGACGGGTCGCGTGCCCAATTAGCCGAGGTCAGGCGGCAGCTGGCCGCCACTCAACAGGAACTGTCGCTCTTGGTAAGCTAAGTGCTGCATTTTCTATTTTTAAATGTGGAGCTTAGCTGACGGCTGTTGTTTGTTCGTTCCAGCGTGCCCAGCAGACAGCGATGGTGGGAGTGACTGGCGGCGCATCTTCCAGTTCCTCGGCCCCTTTTCTCGAGATTGCCTCCCTTCGGGAGCAACTTGCTGGTGCGGTGGCTCGGGCTGCCCGGGCGGAAGAGGAGCGTGATGCCTGGGTGGCGACTATAGCAGAGCTGCGACATCGCGGTGAGGAGAGACCTTCTCCAGACATCCTGGAGTTAAGGGTTCTTCTGCAGATGATGAGGAGAGAGGCAGAGAGAGAGAAAGCCGAGAGAAGGTCCGAGCGACAGCGGGATCAGATCGAGAGGAGGGCCTTGGAGGCCCAAGTGAGGGAGCTCCAGCTGGGCCTTCAGGCCGTCGTGCAGAGGCTAGGAGGGATGGAGACGCGCTACGAGAGAGCGCGAGAGTTCGGGGAGCGACTGCGCCAGTCTGGTCGCTTTGCCGCTAGTGGCTTCTTTGCCACGCCAGGGGAGGAGCAGCGAGTCATTGCTGTGGAGCCGGCGCCACGAGGCGAGGCGGGTGCTGCTGCACGGGGATCCAGGAGGCTTCTGAGGGACCCTCACCTCATGGGAGAGGAGTGGGACGCCTAGAGGGACGAGCATGAAGATAATGGCAAGAGTTGGCGAGCTAGTGGACCCGCCACCTCTCTATGATTGTAGTGTTTATGACAGCTTATGTAGAATTATGAATGGAGTGATTTGATTTTCTGCTGCTCGTTTGTTCTCTTGTGCATTCCTTCTTCCCTACACTTCCTCTCCTTTGCACTGTTCCCATGTGATGGGTCTGCCGAGACTCCACCCCAAGCAGAGAATCGCGTCTTGTTGTGACCATTTTCCACGGGAATCTGCCGTCGAAGTCAATAATGACGGCCCTAGTGCCTTGCGTCAAATTTTGCAGACGTCCTTCAAAACATGATAGGGTATCCCTAGACAACATAGGGTGCTAGTCGTCATATTCTTCGTCCAATCAATCACCCTGTGCGAGCGGTGAAGTGACACACGGGACCGCATGGTAGGTGCCTCATCGCGAGGGCTATCATTAAAGGTGATGGAGGCAATCTTGACCTGCACTCCTTCCATTTCTATAAATTCTTGTCCCTTTTATCCTCCCAGGCATATCGAGAGCTAACTCGAGGAGCACAAGTTCTCACGGGAGAGGAGGAGTTCAAAATTCTGAGAGTTGGATGGAGGGCGAATCTTCCCACTCCTCGAAGAGAAGCAGGTCCAGTGGTAGTAGTTCCAGGAGGCTTTCGGACCTCGAAGGGCACTTCAGCGAAAGGGCCCAATCACAACTCGTAAGCTAAGTTTTCCTGCCCTTTTTTCCATTCTTTTTTCTTCCTTTCTTTCTGACCAAACCTCCTCTTCATTCCCTGTATGCGTAGAGTGTGATGAAATCACAGATCTCATGGGAGTTGGTAGTGGCAGCATACCGAGGTCTCCCAGATTTTCAGAAGGCGAGGCTAGACGTGATGGGATTTGGCACCTTTCTTCGGATCAAGCCGCTCGAGCTCGACCTGGTCCTGATCCAAGCCTTGTGTGAGAGATGGGACCCAGTGAGTCGGGCATTCCTGATGCCCTGGGGGCACATGGTGCCCAGCTTGGAAGATGTGGTCCGAATTACGAGCCTCAAGGTGGATGGCGAGGCAGTGACCGGAGTCACTTACGCGGACTACCGAGAAGGTGCCCAGAAGTTACTGGGTTTGGACCTAGATGGTCGAAAAAATAGGTCGGTAGCTAGGGCGTCCCTCATGGATGCATTAGGGCTCACCGACACTCGTCGGCGGGACGATGAATCCTCAGAAGAGTTCATGGAAAGGATGGAAATAGGATGCCGTGCCGTGTACTGCACAGATTTCGGCAACTGGGAAAGATGCAACATAGATTTGAGGAGATTTCTCCTCTTCCTTTTGGGGAGATTGGTACTGAGCTCGAAAGGGGACGGTATCCAATGTCGCTTCCTGGAGCTGCTGTCAGACCTTGAAAGAGTAGGATACTATGCCTGGGGAGCTGCCATGCTAGCGCACTTGTTTGCAGGCCTGTTCCAAGAAGCGGATCGTGAGATGGCTGTGAGTGGTTTTACACCATTTATCCAGGTATTTTTGGTTTTGCTTGTTTTGTATATTTTTTTTTGTTTTTGCAAAGTACTGATGACCTGCGCCGAGCAGCTGTGGAGCTATTATTACCTCCCCATGGGGAGAGCTCGGCATTGGCGACCCGCGATGGTGCCGCTAGCCAGGCGGTGGGAACCCATCATGAGTGCGGCACCCCTAACTTACCAACTGATGGTGCTAAGGCGGGAGCTACAGGAGTTCCCTGCAGCGATGGTAAACTGGAGACCCTACTCAGACATGGTCGATGCCGACCAGCCGTGGGTTCTAGCAAGTCGTGCCCGGTTCGGACGGGAATTATGGATGCACTGCCTGAATGAAATCGAGCCGCTTCGGCTACGATTGGTTATGAGGACTTTGGGACTGGCTCAAGAATGGGTGGATTCAGCTGCGCCACCTCGCGTTGGGAGAGAGACGCGAGGACCGGCGACCTGCATTGACTGGCGCGTGCGGTTCCCCGAACAGTATGAAGACTGGCAACGGGGTGGCACGATTGTAGAATCGCAGGCACGGGATAGCGAGGATTACCTGCGTCTATACAAGACAAGGTACGCAGAGCGGTTCCAACCCCGGGGACTTGTGGAGGTAGATTTCCCCTTTTCTCTTTTCTTCTTTCTCCTTTTTTTTTGGTTTTCTGGTGGAAATGCCGACTCGTATGGCTGCAGGATATCCGTGATACGATGATAGCGAATTTACGAACTCGCTTGGCAGAGATGGAGCAACAGTTGGGCGATGCCCGCGGAGCTACGAGTGCCTTGGTAGGTGTACAATGCGTTCCTAATTAAAACCCCAGATTCCAGATGTTGGCTGCTAATTCACACGGTCGTAGCATGCCCAGATTGGCGCGGCTTCCCCAGCGATGGGAGTAGGTGGTGCCTCTTCCAGCTTGTGGATTCCCACCTCAGAACTCGACTTGCTTCATGAGCAACTTGCTCACGCCACGCAGCGTGCTGCGGAGGCAGAAGGGATGCTCTGTATACAGGTAAAAGTTTCAGTGTTGAGTTCTCTTTGTTTACGCCTTATCGCGTATCTGAGATGGTACACTCGGCAGGAAAAGGAGACGGAAGAAGCGCTTGCCACGGCTGCGCAGAAGGAGGCTAGGATAGCAGAACTGGAGAGGGAACTGCGGCGTCATCCTGATGACGACTCCTCTAGGGATGCCGTGGAACTGAGGATCACTCTCCAGTTGGAGAGGGAAGACCGTGAGAGAGAACGGGCAGAGAGAGAAAGAGACGCAGAGAGAGAAAGAGCCAACAGATTGACTGAAAGGGAGGAACGAAGGGCCATGGAGGCCCAACTATTCGAACTCCGAATCAGCCTTGGTCTTGCTGAACAGTGGCTGAGAGATGGTGAGGAGCGCTACCGAAGAGCACGAGAGCGTGGCTTTCGTGTTGGTAGCTTCTCTGCTGCTTCCGTGGATCAACGCCGGGATGTGGGAATAGGAAGGGGAGTACAGAGCGGTAGGAGTACCGCTTTTCGTAGTTGGGTAGCACCTTTGAGAGCGTTTTGCCCGGAGAGTAGTGGGACGAGTAATGCAGAGAGAGAGGGAGGAACTTGATGTAATTTTTTTATTTTTGGAATAAAATACAAGGTTCGGTTTGTTTGTTTTCACCTTTGCTTCTGTTGCCTGAATCCCTGCACACATCACTGAAACAAACAAATCAGAATTTCTGTTCTGACTTGGCCCCTTGCTCAATAAGCAAATGGTCACTGTGACTGTTCTTGATAACTGGTCAAGGGGCCAAGCCTTTATCAACGAAGGCAAGGGAAAGATGTGGTGATGATAAATGCGACAGGCAAGCACACGAATGCAAGCGGTATTAAAAGCGAGATGCTGCACGCAAATGCAATCATGCAAAATTGATTTATTTTCTTTTTATATTTGGCATTTTTTTTGTTTTATCATAAAAAGATTTTTTTGTTTGCAAATATGTACATTTTCTCTTTTCCATTTTTTTGTTGCTTTTATCATTTCGATTTTTTTGCTTGCTAACGCCTGGCAAGCACCCAAATGGCACCTAACCTACGTGAGACAGGGGTTTCTTACTAACCTCCCAGGTATCCTAAGTGCACATCTAGGTTGATTTGGGCCTCTAGACCCCTCGAATGATGATCCCGCCGGCTAAGACTTACCCTGATGACAATACCGTCATGCCATGCTTAGGCTCCCAGTCGCTTCCGACCACAGGGATTCACCCAAAAGGTGTTCGAGGTAAATGATTTGCCCGACCCGGGTCTGTTTCCTCACAACTCTAGATGGTATATGATGGAACACCCTGGAACCCTAACGACCAACCGCGCGACGCTGACCCGGAATCAGACGCCGTCGCACCCATAGGTGACGCGCTTGCATTGGCCTAAGCCCGAGGTTAAACAAGAAGACATCAAGGCGGTAAACAGGGGTCTTGACCAGCCAGAAACACGGAGACTCCTTCGCAGTGATAGCTTTCGCTTTTCAAAGTAGGCAACCATATGTGTATATTAAAATAAGGTCGCAGACCCTGGGCAGTTTTCACCCTTCAGAAACTCCATCGAACCTTCATCTTTAGAGGAAGAAGGAAGAGCGTGGGGGATAAACCTCCTGAGAGGATCGGCAAAACCGTTAACCCGGCGAGCGAATAAGGCCCATTAACTCTTTCCTTTCGGACAACTTCGGACCAAATCTCGAGCATTTACATTCCACGGCCCCTTTTGTGGATTCAGACTTTTGCTTTGAGGGGTTCCGTTTATCGCAACAGGCACGGTCACGACCAGGCTTTTCTCTTGATTTTGATTTTGTATTTCTTTTTGTGAGGGAGATATAGTCGTTTGACGTTTGTGGGCTCCCTTTTAGTATGCCTGCGGGGACACTGCCCTCTTCTCGTGCTCTGATCGATGCTCGAGGAAATGGATCCTACTCTTGCCTTTGGGGTTTGAGTTTCGGTTTCTCATGCTCAGCGTTTTAAGGGCGCCGACTGTCTCATTTGGTCGAAGAGAAAAGAATAAAGATTACAGCTTCCGGAGATCTTCTGGGTGGGGCCCCACCGTAGGTGATGCTACCGACTTTTTTGAATAAAATACATAAGTGAGCACATGTTAGCTTCCTTCGAGCGAGCATAGGCCGACGTGGCCGGACAGGATCTCCACGGTTCTGGCAAATCAAGACCCGGTGCCTACCAAGTCTTAATGGGCCCTATCCTAACATGAAGGTTAGATGCAGGGACTTAACTACATGGTGACTGCCAGGCATCGGCATTTTGAATTTTCCATATTTTTAGTGGTTTTCAATATTTCTTTGTTTTTGATGTTTTTATCTTTTCATCATCATTTTTTTGTTTTGTGCTAAGGGTAGTATTTCTTAAGATAAAGCCCATTCCAAGGGTGGGATAACTCGGTCCCTTCGGCGTTGATTAGCTTGTAGGCGTTGCCAGGGTACACGGCTTGAATTACAAATGGTCCTTCCCAATTGGGTTGGAGCTTAGAACGCGGCCCTCCAGGTTTGACAAAAATTCTTTTTACGACCATCTCACCGACTTTGAATTTTCTCTCAACGACTTTCTTTTGGTAAAAGCGAGCGAGTCTATTTTGATACACACGCGCGTGTTCGGCAGCGGCCAGTCGCTTCTCATCCAAGAGTTCCAACTGGGCGAGGAGTGAATTACGACGATCGTCGAGGGAAATTCCTCGTCCAATTGTACCCTGAGAGAAGGGATCAGAGTCTCGTACGGGACTACCGCTTCCATACTATAAGTAAGGGCAAATGGAGTCTGCCCGGTGGGGGTACGGATTGAAGTGCGATAGGCCCATAGAGCTTCGATAAGCTTTTCTGGCCAGTCTGAAAACTTACTAGACTCGCAGGTTTTTTTGATGATTTTGAGCAATGTTTTATTGGTGGCCTCCGCTTGGCCGTTACCTTGTGGGTAATAAGGCGATGAATGATGCAATGCAATTGCGTACCTTTTGCAGAGGTCCTGTAGGTCCTGAGAAATGAACTGTGGCCCATTGTCGGTGACGATCGTGCTTGGGACGCCGAATCTGGCGAGGATGTTCTTCATGATGAACTTGCAGACTGTTGACGCCTTGATTTCCGCGTAAGCTTCGGCTTCGGCCCATTTGGTGAAGTATTCCGTCGCAGTAAGGATGAAAGATTTCTGCTTGGTGAGGGAATTGGGATCACCTAGGGGACCAATGATGTCGAATGCCCACATGGAGAAAGGCCACGGGGAGGATATTAGGTGAAGTGAGGAAGATGGTGAATGGATTTTATCGGCGTGAAGTTGACACTTGACACACCTACGGACATAGCACAATCCTCTTCCATAGTGGGCCAGTAAAAACCTTGCCGAATGATCTTTTTGGCGAGCATCTGACTATTCACGTGGCCACCGCACACACCCGAGTGCGTCTCCTCTACACATTTCCAAACCTCATCGTCACCAAGACATCTTAACAGAATACCAGTAAGGCTCCTCCTATAGAGTAGACCTCCAACCAATGTGTATTTATGAGCCACCCTTCTTATGGCTTTCTTATCCTCTGTGGTGGCCCCTTCAGGATAAGACTGATCTTGGCAGTATTTGACGATTTCATAGAACCATGGTTTCTCTTCATCAGCCAGTTCTTCTTCGGCCTCTGCCAACATGATCTCCCTCTTCTCAATGATATCTTCCTGCAGGATCTTTCTTGCTATCCTATCTTTGATATTTACGTAGGAAGCATCATCGATTGCAGGGGCGTGAAGTTTGTAGATGGAAATGGACTTAAACCATCTTCCTAGAGGGAACCTTATGGATGATGCCAACGAGGCGAGGGCATCGGCGAGAATATTCTGATGACGAGGGACATGAACAAAGATCAGTTTTGTGAACAGTTTGGCAAAGGCAGCAGTGAGTTCTTGGTATGGCTTGAGTTTGGGATCGCGAGTGTGATATTTAGTGAGCACCTGGCGAAGGATGAGTTGACTATCACCCACGACTCGCAACTCAGTGATACGAAAAGAATGAGCGAGTTCTAGGCCATCTAGAAGGGCTTCATATTCGGCTATATTATTGGTGACTGGAAATTTGAGTTGGTATGCCAATGGGAATGTGAGGCCTTCAGGTGACAGGAGGGCGATGCCGATTCCTCTCCCTTGAGAATTCAGAGCTCCATCAAAATATAGCATCCACATTGGCTCCTCTGATTGGTTGACGGACATTAGTTCCTCATCTGGAAACTCTGATTGGACAGGATCAAACTTGGGAAGAGGATAGTGAGCGAGATGCTCGGCTATGGCATAGCCTTTAATCACCTTTTGCTGGATGTA
>JAHNEJ010000603.1:0-39620 GCA_022559845.1 Amorphophallus konjac | reverse complement strand
CTTAGGATTAGACCGATTGGCGGCTTGTTCCGCTGTTGTGACGATCTTACCTTTGAGTCGTTTGGCTCAGGATCGTTACGTAGGAGGTCTAGTGCTTGTCCTGAGTTGTCGGCAGTGGTGATACTGTCACTTGGTGCCTCGAAGTGCGTGTTGAGGGGCGTGGTTGCCCGTTAGTACTTCGGCGCTTGTGTTTTGAGCTTCTGTGTCGTGTGAAGCCTCCACTTGTGTGACCTAAGGCCGAGAGGTGCCGACCCGCTAGCGGATGGCGGAGGGTTTTTCCCAGTGAGCGGTTTTTAGTTAGTTCCGCGGGCTCCTAGCCAACGGTAGCGTCCTGCCGAGGGAGAATACTAGCTAGAGGACCTGGCTTAGGCTATAGCCAGTGTGTGCACACGTGGTCAGGGGTTAGGACTTACGTCAACGGGCGTGACCCTGACTAGTTACTTGTTTTGCTGTTACTGTTTGGTTCAGCTGGTGTCTACATCTCTGCTGTTGTTACAGCAGTACTGTAGGTGAGACACTTGAGGTGCGGCGTCAGACGTCAGTGGACGCAGCTGGCTTTTAAGGGGGGTGCTTCCGTCACGTGACGCGTAGCTTTCGGCGTTTTCCTGTACGCTGTGACCTTTGCGAGTTGCCCGTTCGTGGCTGCACTCGGGGTCAGTGGTTTGTCGTCCGCGCGATGTTCCGATCGTGCGCGGGGCTTTGTGCACGACGTTCCCTGTCGTGTTTTGTCTGTTTCCCGGTGTCGGCGTTCGCCTTCGCCTTTGTGTGGGGCTGGTTGACAGACTGGTGTACCCTTCTGTGTGAGTTTAGGGTCATCCATCTGTTGCCTTTGTTTGGAGTAGTTTGGGATACCGAGGTTAGTTCGGTAGCCGCTTGTTTGGTGCGGGTTCTCACCCTCTCCTGCGTGTTCCCTACTCCTACTTCCCGTCTGTTCCTTTACAGCTTTGTAGTGTAGCTTTCCTGCTTTGCTACGTTGCTGTCCTTGCTACGTTTGTTGCTGCTTCCGTTGCCTTCGCTTTGTGCGGTTTTCCAGTGGGGATCCGCGTGACCCCTACTGAGTTTCTGTTGAGACTCACCCCTGCTGCTTTTCAGGTGGGTTTCGCCGTCTGCCTCTGCTGTTCCTGGCGGAGTGCTCGCTTGCTGTTGTAGCTGCCAGCTGTACCTGCGGTCGGGCTTCTTCCGACTTCTGTGTACGTTTCTTTCTGTCGTACTGTACTGTGCTAGACTTGTTGTCTTTCCTTGGGCTAGACTCTGGTGTATAATTGAAAACTTGAATATTAATGAAAAGGTAATTTTATTTCTGCTACTTTAGCAATCCATTGTAATGAAATTTAATTGCTTACTGTTATATCTGCTGGCTTCAATGTATTCCACACACTCCTTTTTCCCTTCGGCGCTTTCCCGCGCTTGGGAGGCCTCGCGGGTCCCATGTGGTATCACGTGTATTCGGTATTTATACCGGGTGCACCGGGTATCCGAAATCCGGGTCGCTACAAAATATGTGCCAGATGCTTCTCATGTTCTCGATGATTCAGTTTGGCCCGAGGTGACTGCTGATTTGTCTACGCCAGAGTTTCCTATCAGAATTGAAGACCGTCGTGAGCAGCGGTTGAGAAATAGGGTTACCCCTCTGGTAAGAGTTGCTTGGCAGCGTCACTCTGGTAATGAGTCCACTTGGGAACGTGAAGATGAGATGTGTCAGCTTTTTCCTTTCTTATTCCAGTGAGGTATAAGTCTTTTCTCAATTTCCTCCTTTTCCGTTGTTGAAAATTTCGAGGGCGAAATTTCTTTTAGGAGGGAGGGACTGTAAGGCCCGTGCCTTAGTGGATCCTTAGTGGTTTGGATCTAATATTTGTTCTGAAATTTTCGGCTATTTTCTTGTATTTTTTAAGAATTTTTCTGGTATTTTTTCGGATTTATTTGGAGTTAATTGAGGGTTATTAGAAATTAATAAGATTTTAATATATATATTTTAATTTTATTATTTCTTTTCTTTTCTCTTAACCTCTCACCCTCACTCCCTCTCTCCCCTCGTCGATCTCACTCTCCCTCACGCTCTCTCTCTCCTCCGCGGCCGTCCTCTTCCCCTCTCTTGGGTTGCAGGTCATTCAACGACGGATTGAAGCGTGGATGGCGCCGGTGGATTCCTCGCGTCGAGAGGAACGCGTGAGTACCCATTTCGGCATGGTTTGGTGATCGTGGGAGCGAGGTGGAGCGTGAAGGCCCCGTGACCCTTCCTCCTTGCATGCGGCCTTTTCGACCGTTTGGGCTTGCAAGAGGTAGGGGGATGGAATCCTGAGCTTGCTAGGATCATTTCCTGTAGCTCGTTTCCTTGATTAGGCGCTTATAGCATGCTAAATGGTAGTTTTCCATTCATGGTGTTCATGCTTGATTTCTTGAGTTTAATGCTTAATAGGCATTGCATGTGATGTTTTTAGGTGTTATATTGTTGTTTGAGTTGCATGGATGGACAGGAAAGTAGGTTTTTCGACGTTACCCGACGATTTCCATCGTCCGGGAGGGCTCCGGTTTTCAAACCGAACCCGCCCGTATCCCAGGTGGTGTGACGGTCCTTCCAGGAACCGTCACACGCCTGGCGGTCCTTAAGGGACGCGTCACTTCATTATAACGGCCCGTTGAGGGGGCGTTATTTCGAGAGTAACGGTGGGGCTCCCATCCGTTACTCTCTCGTTGGTTTGCGTTGACCCGGTCAGGCGGTTAACCCGACGGCCAGTCGGCCGGCCGTCAGGTCAACTCGACGTGCCTAGGTAAGCGCGTTACTTCGCCTGCTGTGGGTTTTTGACCGTGGCACGTTGATTTTTGGCCTCGGGTGGATGTAACGGCGGGACTCTAACGCGTTATATGGATGTAACGCGCTGAGCCCCTGCCGTTACATTCTCTTTTGGGCTTCTTGAGCTGGAACTCCGGTGGATGTAACGGATGGAGACAGACGCGTCATTTTTGATTTAACGCCCCAGCCGCCGACCGTTACTTTCATGTAGCGCGTGGGCATCCGACCGCCGCTTGCCTGTTGGGTTCAATAAGTTGCCAGCCTTTTTGTTATGCGTGCCATTCCATATATATGCCATGTTTATATTGTTTTATTATATAATGGCATGTTTCTAGTCCCACTAGAGTAACTTTTCTTTCCTTGCAATGGAGCCACTGTTGTTGCCCTAGGTCTGTTGAGTATCGAACCGCTTGGGGATAGCGGAGGGGTGTTTCCCGTACACGATTTGTAAGCTAGTTCCGTGGGCTCCCAGCCAATGGTAGCGTCCTACCAAGGGAGAAAACTAGCTAGAGGGCCTGGTTCAGGCTAGAGTGAGTGTGTGCACACGTGGTCGGAGACTGTGGACTGACACCGACGGGTGCCACTCCGACTGGTCACTTGGTTTGGTACTCTTTACGCGCTCAGCTTGTCGTTTTACCGACTGCGAGTGCTTGAGACGCAGTGTAAGTCGTCAGTGGACGCATCTGGTTTCTGTTCCAGTGGTTGTCCTACTCCCTACTGCTTGGATTGGTTAAAGCTTATCCTATTTGGTAGATTTAGTTTTAGTCGCTTGCATTTAATTATTATTGGCATGTGTTAGCTATTATACCTGCTTAGATAGAGTTTACAGCTTTCTTGTGCTTAGTTATTCATGCCAATGCCTGTTATTTTATTTAAATGCATGCCCTATTGCCTTTATTTTCGCATGTATGCTTGTTTAGTGCGAGGTAGGGATCCATGTGACCCCTACTGAGTCTGGCTGTGACTCACCCTTCTCCTTTCAGGTGAGCCGCGCCCGTCGTCTCCCGGTGTTTTGTGAGGTTGCTCAGAGGCCGTGCTTAGTTGCCAGCAGTTGACGGGTCGCCTTTGTGAGGCTCTGTTGTACTTTTGCCGGGGTATGCCCCGAGTAGTTGTACCTTTTTGGACTAGTACTTTAGTGTCTCTGGACTAGCTTATATATATATCACTCTGGTTATTTTGAATTGCTTCCGCACTTGTGTTAATTTTATTGCTTAATTGTAATATGCACGTTCCAAATTGTAATTCGTTATGCATCCCCTCGACAAACTTCATTAACCCTTCAGGGGCCTCATCAGCCTCTTGGGTGGCTTCCCCAGTTCTTGGTATCGGTGCATCGATGTTATCGGTATATCGGTATCCTGAACTCTGGGTCGTCACATCTATACTGGAGTTGCAAATTAATAGGGTGTTTGGGAATAATTTTTTTAAACTATTTCTACCTAAAATATTATATTGTGTCAATTTTTGTCTTAATTTTTAACATTGATGAAAGTTGACACTTCCCGTTTGACAGTAGTGTCAAAATTTTTAAAATTTGTATAGACCTATTTGGCATACAACTCTCTATTACTTTTTTAAAATTGTGAGATTGATAATAACAGTTGAATAGAGATTGCTATCATTTATAAAAGAGATAAATAACTATTAAATAACATTTCGAACATGATGTTTAAATAAACTAGAATCATCAAGATATGTGCCTTCTGTTTACATAATCCTCTCACATTTCCAATGTAATTCTATTCCGAAGTTGTTTATCAAGATGGCATTGTGAATGTAGTGTTGTTAAACGCTATTATTCTTCAACTTTGATTCTTTCTTGACATCTTCATTCTACTTCTCTATCAATATATGCACCATGTTTTCTTTCAATTTGCATCCATGTTTCATCTTTTCCTCCTTTATGATCATGAATAAAATTATGCAAGGTACATGCATCAATAACTATCTTCGTTTGTACATCGAGAGAATATTCCAACGATTGACAAAAATGTGAAATCTTTCTTTTAGCACTCAAAACATGCATTTAATAACATTTCGTTGTGAAACATGTTGCAAATTGAAAAAGTTCTTTTGGGTTCTGTAGAGTAGAGTGATTTGGACCAAATTTTTTAAAATGATATCTTACTCCTCGATATGGCGATATAAATTGTGATGCATAACCCACATCTACGAGATAATATTTAACTATTCATGAAAATAAATGTCACTATATATAAAAATAAATATAATTTAAGATAAAATATTTACCTTCTCAGACATGAAATCCTGATGTTACAGCACCTTCTAAAATAGTAGCATCAGCAGCACAACTTTTGTACTCAGCATTAACAAAAAGAAAATGCATATCAAATGAGCATACAGCCATAACGTTTTGAGATATTTGCCCCTTTCGATTGCGATAAAGTAATCGATCATCGGCTAGAATCTCAGCTAAAATATGTGTTATAGCTATAGCTCCAATATAATTCTACAACAACATAACTTCAAAATTACTATGAAGAATATTTAAATTAGCATTTATCACTGAAGTATTACCTTAAAAAATCAAAAATATTATTTATCACGGATGTATCGTGGAGTTTCTACAAGAGGGAAAGAAATAAACTTTAGTGCTAAAATGACGAGAGCATTAATTACTTCATGAAATTGACGACTTATTGTTTTACCTGAATGTTGAAATCTATCTTGAGCAGATCAGTTACTTGCACCTTTTGCCAAAATGTAAATGCACATTATTACCATCTCATCTGTGTCAACTCTGGTACTCTCTTTTAACACTTTCAAACTTTTAATCTCATTACACAATAAAAAATATATGTATTTATTCATACAACATGTCTCATGGAATTAAATTTCAGCCCCTTCTAATAACTCTTACATGTATACCCCACTAGTAAGAATAGATGTACTTAGGTGCTTCCTTGAATTATCCTTTGGCGATCATAAGTAATCTTCACTAATGTCAATATAATAAGAAAAAATTGACGATGACATGCTATAAATCTGATCTCTTCCTTACTAACATCATCAATTTTTTCTACTATGCCCCATCTACCTGTAATTAGAGCACCAAATTTAAAGAATGCTAATATCATGTTCATCTCATCAAAGAATCATAACTCATGCAATCAATCAACTCTTAAAAAATGATAACATGTTTGTATTCAAAGATAATATATACTATAATCAATAAAACATGAGATAATGTAAAAAATCTAACAAGATAATTATTCCTAAATTTTTTACACAAATCTGATCAATTATCCACAAGTTACAACTTCAACCATTCTAAACGACTTGCATCATCAAATTTCAAGAATAGAAGATAAGTATTTTCTCTCCTAATCAAATTAGCTGCTTTAGCTTTCTCGAAAATGGTGAGATTAATTGTCATGATTAATTTCACATATTTTTAAATCATTTCATAGGAAGAAGGCATTGATGACTTTCTGAACGCTTGAATTGCCTCCACCATTGCTTCAGCTAAATATGTTGGTTCTTTATACCTTCTTCTTTTAGACTTTTCAATTGAAATAACATATTCTTTACCCTTATTATATTTTTTAATACTTCTCACAAACTTATAATTAGGACTTGATGCTGAACTATCATCATCTTTTGTCAAATCTACACATATTTCATAAGGAGGTGTCTTGTATGGATCGGCAGCTTCAGATGTTTCTATATGTGGAAGTGTGTTTTGTTGTCTACTCCCATCTACTTTAGTACTTATAATTAAAAAATAATTATATATATAATTAATTTTTAATATATATATAATAAATAAAAATAAGAGAAGTAATACTCTCAAATATTTCATACCACTCATTATATAGTGGTATAGTGACTCGTCTCCTTGCCCTTGCTTCAAGATGTTTTTGAAATATACCAAAATAATTATTAAACATCTCTCAACTTAAACATAAAATAAAATATTTTATCATGAAAATAATTTATTACTTGAATATAAACATCTTGAATTTCATTAGTTGCAATAAATGTATTTAATACAGGGTTGAAACCAAAGCCACTTGTATTGAATATATTCTTTATTACAACATAATTATTCTTCATCACCTGGACTTGAGCTTTCAATGATTTTGTAATATCATTCAATCCAAACCTATTGTTAAAGTATTGCCACCCATGATTCCGGCTTCCAACTAGTTGATGCCCTTTACCCAACTTGACGATGTTCTACTAACATTTTAGTTTGATTTCATTTGTTTTAGTTGCATGGGAGGATAAAAAGTGAATTAACTATGTCAATTGACTTAAATTCTTCTACTTTATTGACCTCAATTATAATGATTCTAACATCTTTTTTTAATAATTTATGTCTCATATCCTCAAATTATCTTAAATGTCTATCAACATATATCCAACTTAGTCAATCCATCTTATTTGATGTAAACATATAATATAAATAATTTAATTAATGATGTAATCATATAAATGTTATACATAATAATCTTTTTTTACATTTGACGTGAAATTACATAAACGTTTAGAGACAATAATCCCCCATTTTTTACATTTCATGCGTATTTACGTAAGATGCTTCTTTTTTTTACGTTTCACATGTAATTGCATAAATGTTTAGACAATATTTTTATATTTCACATTTAATTACGTAAACATTTTGACTTATTAATTTTTTTTATTTGACATGTACTTACGTAAACGTTTAGATGCATTACTCTATTTTTTGACATTAATATTGTAGTCACTTAAACATTGACACTCATTAATGTATTCTTTTTCTCACATCTAATGACATTCACGTTGCACCAACATGTAGTTACGTAATTACGTAAACATTCAGACTAAATAATTTCTCATATTGTCTCTTCTCAAGTTCAGTCCAGTGATAAGATTTGAACATTCAACAATAAAAAAAGTCAAAGTGGAGACAAATTCACGTACAAAGAGATACATGCACTAACAAAATGATTGCATTGTAATTGTAAATAAATATTAATAGATTTGACTTGACGCAGTGTCTTGATATTTTTTATTTTTTATTAATTTTTTTTGAAGTGACTCTCAAGATATCATAACTTGGAATGTATGCCATGTCACCATCATATTATCTCCAAAAATTAAAAATAAAATATACTACTTTTTAAAAGAATAGACTCAACACTACTCATTTGATCTGATTTCTTTTATTTTTTCAATTTTTTTCGTAATCCAATGATAATGTGGTTTGCACCTTAAGTTAATTAGGATATTTTAGAACTCACTTTATTTTTTTAAAAATAAAAAATTTAAAAGTCTTGCACACCCATGGTGTGGAGCAATGACAATTATAACTAATGGTGACTCTAAATTTTGTCCATGATTATACACATATATTAAATGCATTTATAAATATTTGGAGAATCTATTTTTAGGGAAAGGAAAAATAGATTATTTGAAGAAGAGTTAAGACACTAATTCACAAATATTATCGTTTGAAAATTATTATTGAAAGTAGCAACATAAAAGGATGTTATTAAAAGTCCGTTTAGGTAGCATTTAATTTTGTTACAAAATTTATGACATAATTAATTTCCTATTTTAGTCTATATATATGTAAAGAAATCATGCATTCTATATATAATAAATGATGGACATGTATTTCTAAAGTTCAATCCGATCGGATCAGTCGCATCGACAGACTTCCAATATGGGACTACCGTTCATCTAGATCCAAATTTTACTGATCCCCTTTTTTATAGAGGGATGGATAAAGGGAAAGTTATCTCTTCTGGATTATTTTATCATGCATTTTAATCTCATTTGTTTTGAAAATCAATGGGCTATATCCCTTTGGATAAAAGGAGATTAACTTCTCTTTTATTTAATTTGCTTTGGTTGCATTTAGAATAAAAATTGATTTCATTTGTTTTGATTATACTGAAGGATAAACAGTGACTTAACTATGTCAATTGAATTAAATTCCCATACTTTAATGACCTCAATTACATTGATTCTAACATATTTTTTTAATAACTAATGTCTTCTATCCTCAAATTATTTTAAATGTTCATCAACACATATCCAACTTAGTCGATTCATCTTATTTGATGTAAACATACAATATAAATAATTTAATTAATGATGTAATCATATTAATGTTAGACATAATAATATTTTTTACATTTAGACGTGATATTACATAATCATTCAGACACAATAATCTCCATTTTTTTACATTTCATGTGTAATTACGTAAGATGCTTCTTTTCTTTTAACGTTTCACAAGTAATTGCACAAATGTTTAGATAATATTTTTTACATTTCACATTTAATTATGTAAACATTTAGACTTATTAATTTTTTTAGTTGACATGTACTTACGTAAACGTTTAGATGTATTACTCTATTTTTTGATATTAATGTTATAATCACTTAAATATTGACACTCATTAATGTATCCTTTTTTTCACGTCAAATTACGTTCACGTTGCACCAACATGTAGTTACGTAATTACGTAAATATTCAGACTAAATAATTTCTCATATTGTCTCTTCTCAAGCTCAATCCAATGATAAGATTTGAACATTCAACAACAAAAAAAGTCAAAGTGGAGACAAATTCACATACAAAGAGATACATGAACTAACAAAATGATTGCATTGTAATTGTAAATAAATGCTAATAGATTTGACTTGATGCAATGTTTTGATATTTTTTATTTTTTATTAATTTGTTTTGAAGTGACTCTCAAGATATCATAACTTAGAATGTATGCCATGTCACCATCAGATTATCTCCAAAAATTAAAAATAAAATGTACTGCTGTTTAAAAGAATAGACTCAACACTATTCATTTGATCTGATTTCTTTTATTTTTTCAATTTTTTTCGTAATCCAATGATAATGTAATTTGCACCTTAAGTTAATTAGGATATCTTAGAACTCACTTTATTTTTTTAAAAAATAAAAAAATTAAAAATCTTGCGCACCTATGGTGTGGAGCAATGACAATAATAGCTAATGGTGACTCTAAAATTTATCCATGATTGTACACATATATTAAATGTATTTATAAATATTTGGAGAATCTATTTTTAGGGAAAGAAAAAGTGAATTATTTGAAGAAGAGTTAAGACACTAATTCACAAATATTATCGTTTCAAAATTATTATTGAAAGTAGCAACATAAAAGGATGTTATTAAAAGTTCGTTTAGGTACCATTTAATTTTGTTACATAATTTATGACATAATTAAATTCCTATTTTAGTGTATATATATGTAAAGAAATCATGCATTCTATATATAATAAATGATGGACATATATTTCTAAAGTTCAATCCGATCGGATCAGTCACACCGACGGACTTCCAATATGGGGCTACCGTTCATCTAGATCCAAATTTTACTGATCCCCTTTTTTATAGAGGGATGGATAAAGGGAAAGTTATCTCTTCTGGATTATTTTATCATGCATTTTAATCTCATTTGTTTTGAAAATCAATGGGCTATATCCCTTTGGATAAAAGGAGATTAACTTCTCTTTTATTTAATTTACTTTGGTTGCATTTAGAATAAAATTTGATTTCATTTGTTTTGATTGTACTGAAGGATACACAGTGACTTAACTATGTCAATTGAATTAAATTCCCATACTTTATTGACCTCAATTACAATGATTCTAACATATTTTTTTATAACTAATGTCTTCTATCCTCAAATTATTTTAAATGTCTATCAGCACATATCCAACTTAGTTGATTCATCTTATTTGATGTAAATATATAATATAAATTTAATTAATGATGTAATCATATTAATGTTAGACATAATAAAATTTTTTTACATTTTGACGTGATATTACATAATCATTCAGACACAATAATCCCCCCTTTTTTACATGTCATGTGTAATTGCATAAGATGCTTATTTTCTTTTAACGTTTCACATGTAATTACATAAATATTTAGACAATATTTTTTACATTTCACATTTAATTATGTCAACATTTAGACTTATTAATTTTTTTAGTTAACATGTACTTACGTAAACATTTAGATCCATTACTCTATTTTTTGACATTAATGTTGTAATTACTTAAACATTAACACTCATTAATATATTATTTTTCATAAATCTAATTACGTTCATGTTATATCAACACGTAGTTATATAATTACGTAAACATTTAGACTAAATAATTTCTCATATTGACTCTTCGGAAGCTCAGTCCAGTGATAAGATTTGAACATTCAACAATAAAAGAAAGTCAAAGTGGAGACAAATTCACGTACAAACTGATACAGGAACTAACAAAATGCTTGCATTGTAATTATAAAAAAATGTTAATGGGTTTGGCTTGCTGCAGTGCCTTTATATTTATATTTTTTAATATTATTTTTTGAAGTGACTCCCAAGATATCATAACTTGGGTGCATACCATGTCACCATCCGATTATCCCAAAAAATTAAAAATAAAATGGACCAATTTTTAAAAGATCATGGACCCAACAGTATTCATCTGATCTGAATTTTTTTTTTCATTTTTTTGTAATCTAATGATAACATGATTTGCACATTAAGTTAGGATATCTTAGAACTCACTTTATTTTTTATAAATAAAAAATTAAAAGTCCTGCACACCCATGGTGCGGAGCAATGTTAACACATGAATGAGCTCCATGGGATCCTAAGCAACTCCATGAGCTCCATTTTCTTTGTTCAAAACTTCATTGCATCACCTCAGCTACATTGTACATAGAGAAACCTGGCCACTGAATGAAGCATCATCTTATATCACAGCCCCATCTTAATTTGATTGTGATGGGCAAGTGTCACTTTCTGAAAACACATGAGACAGATCTCGGGGTAAGAGAACAACAACAATGGCACTGACAAGCAAATGTAGAACCCTGTTGTGTAAGGGAGCATACAACTGATACCACAAGTGAAGCAATGCACCTGCGCAACGCTTATCTATCTATACTATGCTCTATAAAGAGAATTAGGCGGTTTTTTTCCGCCGGTTCTCTTGTATTGTTTGGCCCGGTTCTTTAAACCGCCGGTTCTCTTGTATGGTTTAGCCCGGTTCTTTAAACCGCCAGTAATGAGAGGTCAGTGATAGTGATGCTGTATAAAAATAGGGCAAATATTTGAGATAAAGACGGATGTTTTCTGCCCCCGTTTTCGTGGGTTTCCATCGGGGTATGAAGATCCGCTGCAAGGGACTTCCCGGAGGTAGTAGAAGAGTATCTGTAGCATGGGAACATGAAGTGCATCGCTTTTAATCGTGGGGGATGCTACTTGCTGGTAAGTCCTTTCCTGGGTATTGGCAAATTGGTCACAGATGGATGGCGCTGCAAAGTTTATGATGCTATGTACACTAAATCGATGAAGTTTGATTTTTAGGGATTCTTTGTATGCTAGGATATTTATTTCTCAGGCTTTGTGTACGTGTAAATCATTTTAAAACTTGATTATCTTGGGAGGATGGGGTTGGGGGAGAGGGGCTGTTAGTACATGATGATATACTTGTGATTGATTCTACTGAGATATTTTCCTGATTGGATTCTTTGGTGTAGGTAGTCGTTTTGCTCATTTCTGAGCATAATTTACTTATTTCTTTTGCATTTGTGACAATTGGATAGAACATCTGTAATGCCCTGGATCTCGTTGGATCTCGTAGGATCTTTAATGGATCTTTCGGATCTGTTTCGGATTGGTTTCGTTGAGTTTCGGTTCGCTTTTGTGGCTTCCGAGTTGAGTTTGACGAGCCGTGTGGGTTTTTCTCACGTACTAGCTACGGAACCCTACGGTGAGCTTATTTGTCAATTCTCGAACTCGTGGATGCTACAGCGACGATGTACTCCTCGAGCCGGTCGTTTCGGCTATTTTTGCGTATTTTTCTGAATTTGTGCATTTTCAGCGCATTTTTGGAATTTTCGGAAATTAGGAAAATTTCCTAATTTCTTTTCCTTTTTCTTTTTCTTTCCTCTCTCCCCTCCTCATTTCTCACCGCCGCCGTCTCTCTCCCGTTCTCTCTCGTTCTCTCCCCTTTTCGGCTCCGGCTGCAGACGGAGGCGTAGGTGGGCGAGGTGGCGAGGCCGTGGAGCTGTCGAGATACGCGATGAGGCGAGGATCGGATCGATTCTGGCGCGATCTCGAACGGTGGATTCAAAGCCGGTGAAATTGGTTCGCGAGTGGTTTTCGGCGTGGTTTAGTCCCTTCGGGGCACGGTTTCCTCGGTGGAGGTAGGGTGATGGATCCTTGCTTCCTTACCTTCGTTTTCCCTGCCATTGCACGGCGTTCGGCTAGGAAATGAGCGTGTTTGGGCTTGTTTTGCCTAAACCGTGTTTTTCGTGGTTTTTAGGGTCGGCCGGCAAACGGCGACCGATTGCGGTTCAGTTAGTTTCTAAATGACCGCAGGGATGTTAGAATCCCATCCACGTAGTTTTCGTGCGATTCGGTGTTCATTCGAGGCCGGTAGAAGCCCGGGAACCTCGGTGACCCATTTTGGGTGGATTTGTTTAAATCGCCCGGATCGAGCGTTTTTGGTGTTGCATGTGGGCATTTTGGCCCTTGAATGTTGTTATTCGGTGTTGCGGTGTGTTTCCCCTACGTTTCGGCGTGAATGGGGCGTGGAACGGGCCGATCCGGCCATTCCTATGTTTTCCCGCCGTAACCGAAGTAGCGGTCATGCCAGCGACCGTTACTTGTCTTTAGCGGCCCTACGACTGACCGTCGTTTGGTCTGCATCGTTTTAGCGCTTTGGCTTCTAGGTGAGTGACGGCCCTAGAGTGGCGCGTCGCTTCCTTGTAACGCGCCTAGGTTAGTGCGTTACTTCGCCTTTGTCGTTTTATGTTGGGGTTGAGTCGGTTAGTCTAACGCGCTTGACCCAGTGCGTTAGATGGAAGTGGCGTGCCTTGCCCAGGCCGTTACTTGCCGGTTGACTGACGTTGACTCGTTGAGGCGGTGCCTTCAACGGTCGGAACCTCATCCGTTGTTTGAGAGTAACGGTGGAGCCCCTGGCCGTTACTTTCTATTTTGGCAGAGCTGGGTTTGCTGCACCGTTGGGTGTGACGGTGGGGACCCTGTGCGCCGTTAGTGAGTAACGCGCATGTTTCTGTCCGTCGTTTGCTGTGGTGTTGGGTTGAGGGTGGCCATGCCGTCTGTGAGTAACGGATGGGCCCCCGTGCGTCGTTTGGTTCTGACGGCCCTCCCCTGCCGCGCTGTTTCGTGAGTGACGCGCCTGGCCTAGCGCGTTACTTCGCTTTGGTTTGGGTTGCTGCACTGTTGAATGTGACGGTGGAGACCCCGTGCGTCGTTTGCTTGTAACGCCCCTGCTCCCGTGCGTTACTTGGCTTTTGTGTGTTTTGTAGGTTGTCAGGGTGGTGTGAGTGACGGCCTGGTGTCCGTCCGCCGTTTGGGAAATAACGGCCTGGCGTAGACCGTCATTTGCTAATAGCGGTCTAGGACCTGTGCGTTACTTTCCTTATGCCTTGGTTTTCCGCCCGATGATTCTGTGTGTGTCTTGGCTTGGCCTTGTGGTCTGCCCGTTGTCCCGTGGATGTCTCCTGACGTCCTATGAGGGTTAAGACTACGTTGCGAGGTAGCCAGGAGTCTTCTTACTCGTGGTGGGATTCTTGATCCTACTCTTGTATGCTTTTATTGTTTGGTTCGGGTCAACCCGGTCTGACCTAGTGGTTGACGTGTAGCCTTGTTTGTGCGTGTCTTGACGGTTCTGTCCTGTCTAAGACACTGCTTCTGGATGCTTCGAGGTGTTGTTCCACCTCGGTTTGCGTGTCCAGCTGTGCTGAGGATTCGTGGTGCTTCCCTCAGGTCTCCGTGTGTTGTTTTCTGCGGAGCGTGGTTTCTCTGGCTTAGGATTAGACCGATTGGCGGCTTGTTCCGCTGTTTGTGACGATCTTGCCTTTGAGTCGTCTGACTCAAGGATCGTTACGTAGAAGGTCTAGTTGCTTGTCCTGAGTTGTCGGCAGTGGCGATGCTGCCAGTTAGTGCCTCGAAGTACGTGTTGAGGGGCGGGGTTGCCCGTTAGTACTTCGGCACTTGTGTTTTGAGCTTCTGTGTCGTGTGAAGCCTCCACTTGTTGTTGCCTAAGGCCGCGGGCCGACCCGCTAGCGGATGGCGGAGGATTTTTCCCAGTGAGCGGTTTTTAGTTAGTTCCGCGGGCTCCTAGTCAACGGTAGCGTCCTGCCGAGGGAGAATACTAGCTAGAGGACCTGGCTTAGGCTATAGCCAGTGTGTGCACACGTGGTCAGGGGTTAGGACTTACGTCGACGGGCGTGACCCTGACTAGTTACTTGTTTTGCTGTTACTGTTTGGTTCAGCTGGTGTCTACATCTCTGCTGTTGTTACAGCAGTACTGTAGGTGAGACACTTGAGGTGCGGCGTCAGACGTCAGTGGACGCAGCTGGCTTTTAAGGGGGTGCTTCCGTCACGTGACGCGTAGCTTTCGGCGTTTTCCTGTACGTTGTGACCTTTGCGAGTTGCCCGTTCGTGGCCGTGCTCGGGGTCAGTGTTTTGTTGCCCGCACGGTGTTCTGATCGTGCGTGGGGCTTTGTGCACGACGTTCCCGGTCGTGTTTTGTCTGTTTCCCCGGTGTCGGCGTTCGCCTTCGCCTTTGTTTTGGGCTGGTTGACAGACTGGTGTACCCTTCTGCGTGAGTTTAGGGTCATCCATCTGTTGCCTTTTTGTCTGGAGTAGTTTGGGATACCGAGGTTAGTTCGGTAGCCGCTTGTTTGGTGCGGTTTCCTACCCCTCTCCTGCTTGTTCCCTACTCCTACTCCCCGTCTGTTCCTTCACAGCTTTGTAGTGTAGCTTTTCCTGCTTTGCTACACCTGCTGTTCCTGCTGCTTTGTTGTTGCTTCCGTTGTCTTCGCTTTGCGCGTTTTCCAGTGGGAATCCGCGTGACCCCTACTGAGTTTCTGTTGAGACTCACCCCTGCTGCTTTTCAGGTGGGTTTCGTCGTCCGCCTCTACTGCTCCGGGTGGAGTGCGCGTCTGCTGTTGTAGCTGCCAGCCGTACCTGCGTCGGGTTCCTCCGACTCCTGTGTACGTTTCTTTCTGTTCGACTGTACTGTGCTAGACTTGTTGTCTTTCCTTTGGGCTGGACTCTGTGTATAATTGTAAAACTTGAATGTTTAATAAAAGGTAATTTTATTTCTGCTACTTTAGCAATCCAATCTAATGAAATTTAATTGCTTACTGTTATATCTGCTGGCTTCAATGTATTTCCCACACAATCCTTTTTCCCTTCGGCGCTTTCCCGCGCTTGGGAGGCCTCGCGGGTCCCATGTGGTATCACGTGTATTCGGTATTTATACCGGGTGCACCGGGTATCCGGAATCCGGGTCGCCACAACATCCATACTGGATCATCCAGTACTAGATGAGTTACTTCTATCTTATCCTTATTTTAGTTCATTTTTTTCAAGTTAAGAATTACCATGATCACATGCTGGAGATGATCCCATGCCCATACTTAATCGATAAAAAAAAACACCAATTCTCATAGTATATCTATAACATATCCTATAAGAGAATTGGTGATTTTTTTTCTGCCTGTTTACTTTTTTTCCTGATTCGGTCAGTTTGGTTTTCCGCCGATTTACTTTTTTCCGGTCGGTTCATATTTTATCGACCGCCGGTTCACGTTCTTGCCGTGTGTTCCTGCTGTTGGCTTCGTGAGGATGGTAAACAATACTGACAAAACCTTTGATAAAGAGTTGCCAAGGTTTAACCATAACAAATAGCATAAACGAGTTCAGTAATAACATTAACAATGGATAAAGCGACACTGGTAACATGCAGAAGAAGCATGCAAATCACATCAGCCAATCTAAAATAAGACGATCGCACCTCTTGCTATATTAAGCTCAAGTCATATTATCATTTTTTTTAGGTGCCAATGGTTGATCGGTGCAACTTTTTGTGAGTAGTTGTGACAACAGAATTGGTAGGTCTGATTCCAAACAGATATTATAAATTTTCTTTGAATGCATAACGAAAGGGTATATTTTGTAACTTGGATGATTTATTGTTGACATCATGATGATATTCTCAATCTAGAATGAGTAAATGTAAATAGTGATTTTAATTGTATGCACAAAAATAACATGGAAACATTTGAAAGGTTCCATATCTCATGATATACCAAATGCAAAAAGAAATATGTATTATTGCTTGTTGTTTGTTTTAAAACAGTTACAAAGATTTTTCAACCGTCATACACAACATTTACTTTTGACAATCCCATTTTAAAACTTACATGAATATGTATCTGTACTAACGAGATGTGCCTGTATTATTTCTAAGGCCGCTAAGCGACTGGTGGAGAGTTAAGTACTTAAATATTGTTGGGTAATCTACTAAGCATCATGGGCAGGTGGTTAGCATTTGAGAAATCACAGTGTCTTCTTGAATGTCTCCTTGAATATCATTATAATTTGATTTCAAAAAAATCTCAAAGTAACCCGCGCGCGTAGCACATTTATTTGACTAGTAAAAGAAAATAAAATATGATACATATTTCACGATGAAACTGGGAAAAGAAACACAGCCAACCATTTCTATTCATCTTTTTCAACCCATGCATCATTCCAGGTGTGTATGAAATCTAGCAATATGATCACTTGGAACTAGTAGAAACAAGCCAGAGCCAAACTTGGATAAGGTTTGTGCAGCAACAGTACAAAAGACAGCAAATGTGCAACATGGAATGTGTTCTGAAGAGAACATGGTCATGCAACAGACAGAGAGACATGGCAAGTTAAGATGGAATGTGTTCTGAAGAGAACATGGTCATTCAACAGAGAGACACGATAAGTCCACCTATCAAAACAATAATCTCAGTTACTGAAACCTAGCACTTCTACCAATGTACGCAGATAAAGAAAGCATTCTAAACTTGTCAAATGATTGCCGGTTACATAGTAATTGTAAAAAGAAGACCCGAAGAATGGAGGAATGATGGGTGATCAGATACATAAAGTTAATAACTAAAGGAGGCATCAGTAAGTTAAACTTTAACAACCACAGGTGGGGTGCACAGAGCTCTTTCAGCCTCAATAAGTTTGTAACCTCACCTCATGTCTCTTTCATGTTAATGTATAGTCCATTCAACAAGAACAACCAACTGCTACATGTGTTGGCAACAGTAGCTCCATTGGCTTCCAAATGTGTTGGCGGCTGCAGCACATGCCCAGCAATTCAAGAGCAACAAGCAATGAAGGAAAACAACCAACTGCAGCTCGAGGCATACGTAGATCCATATGTAGATTCTTAGAGTAGCCTATTAGGTGAAATTCTCCTTTTGTATTGAATAAGAGATGATCCTCCGAAAAGCTCATAAGGATCACCATGATCGCTTTTGTATTGAATAAGACAGTCCTCCGGAAAACTTGAATGATCGCCATATTCAATCCCATATGAACATGGATAAAATCTTTCCGACAATAGTTTTCTCAGAGCCCATCATCTCTGCAGTGCCCAGTAAGTTTAGCTATCTGTCTTTAAAGATGGGAAAACCAACCAACAAGGAAGATGCATTGTCCAAAGTGAAGATATTATGAAAGGAAACAAAAATATGTAAATTCTTTTAAGGGTTATTGACAAGTGGAAAAACATTAATCATATGCATAAAGGTGTTGCAACTGATGTTATTGTGCTGGTATCATGCAATTGATGATATAGCAGACTCGCTACTAGAAAAAAAGTAAGGTCTAGTCCTGTATGGAGCAAATATGGTCCTCATTTGTGATAAATCAACTTGTTAATCACGAAAAGGGCACTCTGTTCCACTCGCCTACCATCCTGGCAACATTGAATCTGAGCCAGAATAAAATAATTTAACATAGTCTAGTGAATTTTGGGGAAAAAGTGAACAGTTTTAGGTATTGTTTCTAAGTAAGCACCTTTTGAGCTCTGTTATATAACAATAGTTCATGAAGAGCTAAAGATCAATCAAAGTCCTGAAAGGAAAAAGGAATCAAACAACTAGGCCTCTTTTATTTGCCTAAAAATCAAGTGAATACTCTCCTGAAACCTATCAGGGGAACTTCATGTTTAGCTTGCCATGCAATCAATAAACAATAATATTTCAAAATTGTGCATCAGATGCAGATCTACATAAACAAAAAAATTGGTCATGAGATAAAATAATTGGTATTTCGCCTCAAATCCACCTGGATGTACAACCATCAAAGTAAGTGACATATTCCACCTTCACAAAAAAAAAAAAAAATCAAAGACTGGAAAACTGACGTTAGAAAATGAGGTCTAGTAATTAGTTGTTTTGGCAAATTACACATGCTTTTGATTCATTTGAAACTACTCGTATTTGACCGGACTGGGAGTTATCTGCTACTTCAGCATGCTTGTTCTTGGGGGTATAAATGGTTGTATATTGAAGGATTGTAACAAGAATGCAAATGCCACAACCTCAAAGCCAATGCAAGTGTAATTCACTTAGGGCTCCCTAGAAGATACGTTATAACTAGATGGTAAAGAGAACATATTTAACAATTTAAACTTCAAAAGAAACAATCTAAGTTGATCTACAATCTATTAAATAAGCATAATGAAATAATAGTGAAGCAACATCATTGAATGTAGATAAAGCAAAACTTTTTACATGAACATTGAAACTACAACAAAACATTGTTTGATCTAAGCTAAGCCTTGAAGGGAAAATTAAAATTTGAAGAGAAAAGCAAAAAGCAAGAAAGAGTTTCTAGTTCCAGTGCCAAAGCAGACATGTCATGGCACACACTAAGAGAGACTGTATGGCTTCGCCAGTGACCTGATAAGAAAGTTTCCATGATTTTCACAAAGCAAAGCCTGACCTGTGGCTTAGCCACTATTCAAAAATACAAAGGAAAATGTTATTCTCCTTTTTGGGTTTCACAAAACGAAATCTGGATGCGTACAAAAACAGCTATCTCTGACAAGTCTGTAATTGCTTCTACCTCACCTGGCTATCATGATAGAAAATTAGATAAATTTTTAGTCCAACTGAAAGGAAAAGGAACTCTTTTGCAAACTCCTCGAGAAACTCCTTCACAAACTTGACAATGCCTTGCACAGAATGAATAATATATTCCTACTTAACAGTTGATAAATTCAGAATTTTTGTTACATCTGTTCCAGAACTGTCCTGACCAACATCCCTGCTATTGCTCATTGTTAACAGACACTACAGTGCTCTTCTCAAATCATTTCTCTGCATGGGTAAGTCAAATTGTAGCCTGAAGGTGAACAATAGATAAACATCATGGGCTGGATTTGACAAACATTTAACCCACTTATCATACAACAAAATCCTGAATCTACAATAATATGCTTTTTGGAAAGAGATACCATAACTACGCAACTATCCAAAGATATAGGTAAAATGTTGGAACACGTTGAAAATATTGAGATCAGGGGTGCAAGATATAAGAAACCATTTATTCAAAGACCTTCCTTACGCCTACTCTTCAACAATTGTAGAAACGGGAGAAATATCAGAAAGCTCATCATGAAATAACTTACCTTTCATCTTGAATAAAAATGAAGAAGCAAAAACATTAAACAATGGAACAATAACAAGAGATGAAAGCTCTGATCTCTCTGGTTAAAAAAAATCGCTCAAAGATGAAAACCATGACCCAACAGCAAATGCCCATTATGAATAGCACCTCTGAGAAGAAAGTTGCTGGCCTAGAAAATGAGCTTAATTAACATCCTGTAAGAACCTTTAAAATCTAAGCATGATGAACTGCATGCTGAAAAATGCTTTAGAAATAAAATGGAGGGTAGAGTAACAGATCTTACATCACAGCTGAATGAAAAGTGTGAGCATCTATCATGCTTACATGAATGGAAATCTGAGTTAGTTTGTCTCAGGCAAACGGTGCTGGACACAATCAGAAAAGTCCACTATGGAACAACTTTTAGTAGACAGTAATAAGGAATGCAGAAAAGAACTATATACTCAGATATCAATATATCCTTAACTCTGAAGTTACCAGTCTAGATGCTAAGGTAAACAAAGCAAGCGAAAATTAGGGTCATACATGCAATCAAGTCAAAAAAAGAACTAATAAGGTCATGAAGCCATGAAACAGTCACAGTTAGTGTGCAGCAGTTGAACTAGCTACAATTGGTCATTAAGCCTCACCATAGTTCAGTGAGGTACAATAGCTGCAAATCAAATAAAACAAGAATAAGGGGTACACTCTGTTAGGAACTATACAGATCAGAGTGCACAGCGGAACGAGACGGCATCTCATAATCTAAGAGATTAAGATGATAGATCTTACGGAGCGACATCTTGGGATGTCGAAAACCCGAAGAAGAATATACGATCGTCTTCGTGGAACGGGAATACGAAGTTTCCTCCCCCTTCTGCAAAGCCGGCACTCCTTAGGAAGAGAAGATAGCAATGGGGGCTCTTCTTCACTCTCTTCACGGATGGCAGCAGGGCAGGGACCAAGTTCCCTTATGTGTATGCATAATGGGTTTTCCCCATTAGAAGACCCTCTTTTAGATATGTCCCTGTTGAGTTATGGTTTTGATGAATGTTGTGTTTGTTAAGTCATGGTTTTGTTGATAACTAAACTTAATGATGGCTTTAATGTTGATTATACCCTGTGGTTGATTACACATGTTCTTGATGATTGTGTTCATTCATCTTGTTGTTTATGTTGGATTTGCAAGAGGCAAGAGGTTTCATAACCTCTTTAATATGAACAAGCATGGTATTAACCCTGACTATTTTGCCTGCAGGATCAAACTCATGATAGCCACCTGGTAAACCAAACGTGTGAATAAACACCCTGCTCCTCTGCAATTCAAAACAGGTGATATACATCATTTACTGTCAAGAGACGTTGGTAAGATGCTCACCTTGTTAAAGCCTCAATCTCACCATGGATATTTCATACATCTGTCATTAATACTCCTCATTCTTGCACCTTACACATGAAACCCTTCTGGCCATCGTGCGCCCTCGCCCGCGGATCGACCTGCGCGGTCAGGTCGCGGGGATCGACCTGCCCGGTCAGGTCGCGGGGGTCAAGGGGGCAGCGCCCCTTGCGGGGGTTTCCGGGGGCGGAGCCCCCGGAACAAATTTAGAAACGCTCTGATGGTCTAGACGTTTCAAATGCATAAATCAAGTGAATCCAACCCCTAAATGCATGGATTTGATATGGACATGAAGCCCTTGAATTATGGACATGTTTCCTTGAGCTAACATTTCAATTTTGCAGGTATATATCTTTCCGGTCGACCTACACGTCTTGGCCGGTCGACCACCACCATAGGGCCGGTCGACCGGTTTTGCCAGAGCCTCAAAATTCGAGGATTTACAGGTTTCGGTCGACCGCCACCATAGGGCCGGTCGACCGATTTTGCCAGAGCCTCAAAATTCGAGGATTTACAGGTTCCGGTCGACCGCCCCATGCCATCCGGTCGACCGCCAGCCTCGATGCCCACTTTTGTTGACTTTTGGTTCAAGTTCGAAGGGTGGTCTTTCCACCCATTTCTTTAATCCTTTTGCCCCCAATTACACCAGATTTCGTGGATCTGGTCTGGGGCTTGTCCAAGGGCCATTCAAGAGTTATAAAACTCTCATTTGGTGCTAAAAACCCAATCTATCCAAGAGGACCTCAAGGGAGATCAAGAGGAGGCTGTCCAAGGTGAAAGGAGAGGGCACTGTAGCTCCGTGAACAGTACTTCGTGTAGCAAGATCTTCATCCATCTCCAAGGTGTTTCAAGCCAAATCTGAAGCTAGCAACCTCCAAGGAAGAGTATAGACATGGAAGCAAGCAAGGATTCCAAGAAGAGTGCCTAAGGGAGAAAGAAGAGAAGCCAAGCAAGCAAGAAAGAAGAAAAGCCAATCAAGCACGGATTGAAGCTCCAATCAAGTGAAGATACGTTCAAGATCTGCAACATACATTCAAGGGGAACCCAAAACAGGAGTTTTCTAAACTAAGCCTCATCGTCTTTATGTTTTGGGTATTGTATTTATGTTCATCATAAACTGAAGAATCTGTGTGTGTGTGGATCGTGTTGGATCCGTGGTCATGTGTGTGTGTTGTTTTCCATTCGTGTGTGCGTAGATCTTCCTAGATCTACGTGTGTGTGTGTGTGTGGATCTCTTAGATCCAGTTGTTTTAGTGTGTGGTTTGCTGCACTTGTCGCAGCGTGTGTGTGTGGTAGTGATCCGGTTGTCGGATCGTGTTGGAGTTCATCTCCGTGTGTGTGTGTGTTGGAGCTTGTCTCCATGTGTAGTTTGGGGTGCGTCCCCGTGTGCGTGTGCAGGTGTCGTCCTGCGTGTGTGGTTGGAGCGTCGTCTCCGTTTGGGGATTTATCCCTGAGTGAAGCCTCACCGGGTTTAGTGAGGGGTGGACGTAGGATTGCCGTCGTGCATCCGAACCACCTTAAAAATCGCTGTGCAGTGTGGTTTGAATTGTGTGGTTTGATCCATTTCCTCTACCTCCATTCTAGGTGAGTGTTTGTGTTTATTGTTGTTCTGGATTTATCTTCGTATATCTTGCATTATCTATACTATCATCAATTGGGTTTGATAAATCCAATCTGTGTACTAATAGTTTTGAATCCCTAAACTAGCATTCTATCACATTGTTTATAAAAGGCCAAAAATTTCCGTAAAAATTGTAATCACCTAATTCACCCCCCTCTTGGGTGTCATTGATCGCGGGACTTCAGTCCCATGGCATATGAATTATTGGAATAGAGATAAGATTAGGGAGACAGTGGGTGTGTGTGTGAGGCTGTGCACTTGAGCACATCCCTCTCCCTTTCCCAAAAGTGGGCCACCCACTCCACATGGCTCTGTCAACACACTCTACTTCAGGGAAAGAGTTTGCAAGCTTTTCCTCCAAACGCAAAAAGTGCATTGTAATCAAAGAGTCATCCCCTGCACTAGTAGAAGACAGGGCATGCGCGACCCTGTTTTTCCAACCGTCGGCGCTTCCATAGAAAGCCCGACCGTTTTACCCGTCGACCGCGTACAACTCTCCCAAGATGAAAATCCTGAAAAAGGCCGTTGGTTTTGGGTAAATGACCGTTGAAGAAGCCCAACCGTTACGCCAAAATTCCAAATTCTTTGCCCTACCCCGCCAACGTCGACGCTTGGGTTTCCACCGTCTATCACTTCGCCGTGGGACGTCGCGCGCTCCGCTTTTAGTTTTAAAATATAAAAAAAGAGTGTAGTTGTTTTGGACACGTTGGATTAGACTTTGAATTTTGTATATAGATTTTTATTTAAGTTGTGTGGATTATAATTTGAATCTTATACTTAAGTAAATGTTCATAAAAATGGCCTTTTGGTATAGTATGTGGATGTGGATGTGTATTTTGTGTAGAATGTGATTTCAAGAAAATATTTGAATGCATATGTCGATTTCTTTTGATATAACATATGGATGTGTATCTTGCAAACATCAATATTGAATTTACAAAATAGTGACAAAGGTGACCTTAAATGAATGTTGAATATGATTGTGGATTTTGTTTGTAAAAATAAATATCTAAATGTGTATATTGCAGGGATTCATGAAACATGTGAATATATATATTGTAGGTGACATACATCAATATGCCGATTTTATAAAATAATGTTAAAAAAATAACTTGGAAGAATGGCCGACGATTTTAAAATCGTCGAGAATGATATTTTTGAGAAAAAATAAAAACCGTCGTCTAGAGAATAACCGGCACTCCCAGATGACCAACACTCCCCCCCATCTCTTTCACTCTCTCCTCCCTCTCTCTCTCACTCTCTACAACCCCCATTTGGTGGGCAAGTGCGACGCCAGAGGGGGAACCCCTTTTGGTCCCCTCCCTCCTCTCTCTCTCTCTCTCTCTCTCTCTATCTATCTCTCTTGTACTGTCTCTTACTCTCCCCCTCTTTTTCTCCTGATGTAGGACAAATCCGGTTCACCCCATCAAAATAAACCGAGCTCTCATGGGCATTTGATCAAATAGAAATCGTGCCACCAATAATTAAAATAACATGTTATCCCCCACCAATGAACAGTAATAATCTACTAATCCCACTGTTCAGAACTAGAGATCACTGTGAATGTCATAAATATCGGTCACCAATATTTGTCCAAAACTCAAGTCAAAATATTTTTTTTTTGGAATCAAATAATCTGATGCTTTACAATGCAATGGTGACATTCGAAACACAGAATACCTGCTATGTAAAGCTTGCAAATATAGGCAGTGACCGGTGACAAGATGAGGGCAAGCCAACTGAGTAAAAGAATTGCTTATTGGGCAAATAACTGACGTACCATACACATCATAATGAAAAGAGAAGATCTCTAGCTTCAAACTGAGAATGCCGAGTACTTCACGATCATGTCATGCAAGAGAGAAGTGAAAACCGAGCACACAAATCTTGAGGCCATAAGAGATTCAGGAGCTCATCTTCTATACACGATTCCCGGCAGATCAGATTCAACCAATAAGAGTTTGATAATTAACACCTTGACTGTGGCTTCGGGAGAGGGCAGTGTGGCCGAAGTGCTCAGCCGGAGGCTGCCAGCGCTGCTGCCTTCCCGTTCGTCCAGCAGCACCGGCAGCCTCCGGCTGAGCACTTCGGCCACACTGCCCTCTCCCGAAACCACAGTCAAGGTGTTAATTATCAAACTCTTATTGGTTGAATCTGATCTGCCGGAAATCGTGTATAGAAGATGAGCTCCTGAATCTCTTATGGCCTCAAGATTTGTGTGCTCGGTTTTCACTTCTCTCTTGCATGACATGATCGTGAAGTACTCGGCATTCTCAGTTTGAAGCCAGAGATCTTCTCTTTCCATTATGATGTGTATGGTACGTCAGTTATTTTCCCAATAAGCAATTCTTTTACTCAGTTGGCTTGCCCTCATCTTGTCACCGGTCACTGCCTATATTTGCAAGCTTTACATAGCAGGTATTCTGTGTTTCGAATGTCACCATTGCATTGTAAAGCATCAGATTATTTGATTCCAAAAAAAAAATATTTGACTTGAGTTTTGGACAAATATTGGTGACCGATATTTATGACATTCACAGTGATCTCTAGTTCTGAACAGTGGATTAGTAGATTATTACTGTTCATTGGTGGGGGATAACATGTTATTTTAATTATTGGTGGCACGATTTCTATTTGATCAAATGCCCATGAGAGCTCGATTTATTTTGATGGGGTGAACCGGATTTGTCCTACATCAGATTTGGTATCAGAGCTTAGGGAACCAATTTATTTTAATAAATTGGGGTCCTTAAATCTCCTTATGAATCCCATCGTATTCAGTACAAGTGTGCGGATTCCTAATGGCCAATGGGCGAATCTCACTTTTGATGAAGGTCGATGGCTTAATGGTATTTCTCAAGCTGTCGTTGATTTATTATCCCAAACTAATGACATTGAGATTACACCAACCGATGATTTTATTGTGCAATTTTCTCGTGATTTTGGGAAAATAAATTATGTTGATGATGCTTGGGTAATTCCTTACCCTTCTGATGAGCTCAATATTATTGTGGGCAAATGTTGGTTGAAAAAACGTGGTGGCATATTAGATTCTTCTCATCCTGAAGGATACCTACTGAAAGCTCTTCATTTTGGGAGAAAATGTAGACTTTGCTTTGATAAAGCCCATAAAATGAGAAGATTGGGACAACAGAGGGTCAGTAAACCAGCTCATTCAGAGATGGCTACGGATATGAGTATGTCAGTCACACCAGAGTCTCAAATGACTAAAGAGGTTGATGACTCAGCCACATCTCCAATTCTTCAGCAAGAATTACCAGAAGTTGAAGTCACCACTCAGCTTACTGATCTGAGTCCCCATCTGTTACTAGAGCAGCTTCCACTAGCAGCACTTGATGCCCAATCAGGGGCCACCGATGGTCAAGATTCAGTCCTACAGATTGTTGATTCTTGGGATCATGACATATTCTTACAGTCTGATTTGCATATGATTTCTGACTCTATATTTGAAGATAGTCATTTTCATTCTGATATGAATTCAATTCAGAAACCGATTCTTGATTCGTGGGATCACGAGCTATTTATTTAGTCTGGATTGGATTTGATTTCAGATATTGTGTTTGAGGTGCCTACTGCACATGAGTCATCTTCAGTGGTGGTTCCTACATTTCATTCTGCATGTGATCTAGTAGAGTGGCACCCATCATTTGATATTCATTCAGAGATCCTGTTTGAGTTATATTCATCCTCAGTCACCACAGATCCACATGGTTCATGTTCTCTTGTTGTTGCTGATATGAAATGTTGTATGGCTCATAATGATTTTGACATGATATGGTGCAGTGTTGAAACATATATTCAAAGGCGCCGCCAATTTATTGATTTGAAGATCTCCGTGAATTTATTGATGTTACATGCACCATGTGATTCTCTATTCAATGCATTGCTCCTTCGACATTTCAAAATTCGAGGCCGAATTTTTTCGAACCATGGGAGATTGATGCGGAGCGAGTCGTCGAATTCCTGGAGAATAATTTTGATTTATGTGGAAGCGTCGCAGACGTCCAGTCGGAAGATTATTTTACTATTTTCTTATATTTTTATAGTTAATTTATGGATGTTTTAGTCAGAATTTATTTTAGTCGGTTATATCTTTTTATTTATTTTAATAGTCAGGATCTCGTAGGTGTTAAAGTAAAGTGAACTTTGGGTCTATTTGTAATTGTGTTTTTTCTATAAATAAAAAAAACTAGCCCTAATTAGGGTTAGGCAATGGTTAGAGAAGATTTGTGAAACACGTCTGTGTGTTTTCTCCTTCTGACGGGATGCCAAATCTCCTTCTTCTTCTTCTGGCGGAGGCCAAACCCTTCTGACTTCTTTCTGGCGGAAGCCGAAACCCCATCTCTAATCTTCTCTTTATTTCATTTGTTCGCCGTTTCCCTTCTCCACCGTAAGCCACAAGCCCCAAATCCATTTACAGAGGTTCTTTATTTCTTCTCCAGACTCCCACAATCTCATCTCTCTCTATTCTTTCTCCTCTTTCTCCTACCCATCCGTTCTCACCTAGCCGCAATACCATCACCGCCACCGTCGTGCGTTTTTCCCCCCCTGCCGGAGCAGACGTCCGCCGTCGCCCTCTGCGGACGGCCCTCCGCGAACCAACTCCTCCGCCGCCGTCAGCCACCTGCCGGTTCCCATCTGCGCGAAGCCCTCCGCCACCACCGGCAGCCCCCCCCCTCCCCGCGGGCTGCGCCAGCAACTGCCACTGCCAGGTTCCGGGTCCCGCTGCCGTTCCGACGCCCACGCCAGTGGGGAGTGGGGATCTCGTCGGATTCCCCTACGTGCAACGGTAACGGTCAGCCCGATATAAACCCCTTAACACTTTGCAAATGTTATTGGCGGTTCTGAAGTTGCTCTGATACCAAATCTGATGCAGGACAAAAACGCTTCACCCATCCAAATAATCGGAGCTCTTACGGGCATTTTATCAAACACATATGAAGAGGCGAAATCTCGCGCTGCGTCCTGAGCGGGCCGGGGATCACCAGAAGATGAACTGTAAGACAGGGAAACGCGTCAGAGGGCCCAGGGGATTTCCCTGGGGCGAAACCCTCCGATGGCTAAGTCAGTAGAGCAGTGGTGGAAGCAATGAAGGGAGGAGGAAAGCTGATGCGCGAGACTCCTCTCCACCAAAAGGGGGGTGAAGCGGATTGCTCAGGAGTTTTACCTTCCTTTTTTCCTCTTTCCTTTCCACCGGAGGGTATCCCTGGTTTAAATAGTGTGCCGCCTTCAGGAGTCCTGTCAGCTGGGGGGTCTCCGGCGGGAGTTACGTCCTCAACGTGGGCTTTCATGGCCTTTATCGTGGGGGCGTTATCGCCTTGAAACCCGGTGGCTGGTTGATTCCCCTGTCCGTTGAGGACTCTTAAAGGCAGCGCGAACGGCTAGCGTCCAGTCCGAGCTCCTGAAACGCCAGCCCTGTCCGGGCGAGGAGGATAGCTCGGTCGAAGGAGGGTCGGATAGGTCGGCTGGCGCCTATCTCTCCCGAGCGGAAAAGCGGCCTGGGCCAGACCTTCCTTGTGACCTGACCATCACTCGGGCCCTCCGAGCCTAGGGGCCGCCGGGGAGGGTTGGTTCCTCGAGTGCCTGTTTATTGGGCTTTTCTTCCCTGAGTGGGCCCCGTGGGCTATCACTCGGGTGAGCTTGCCTCGTTGGACCCTGTTGAGTCTTGTTGGGCTGCTCTCTGGGTGGGCTACAGAAATCCCCCTCTCCACTTGTCCCCCTCCTACTCCCGAGCCATGGAAGCTCGGTTGAGTAGTTCTTGAGGCTTTGGACCGGCGTGGCTCAGGTGGGTGGAATTCCGTTGGCGTTTGAGGTGCCACGGGGAGTGGTCGCCTCGGCCCGTAATGATGATCCTGACGGATTTGAACTGAAGGGGCTCCCCTTTTTCTCGGAGCACGGAACAACGCGCCGCCTTCCTCCAGGGTTTTATAGGCGTTGGGCGCTGTTCGTCGTTCTAGGCTTCCAGGGTTTCGGGCTTTCCTTAGTTTCTTGGCTTTCAGAGCTTCTTGATGCGCCGTGAGGGCACAGTGGAGGTGCGAAGTCTTGCGGCGGCGTTCGAGGAGTTGGTGAGGATAACCGCGGAGGCGGTCCGGCAACTTCCTTCCCCTCCGGAGTCTTCGAGTTCTTGTGAGGGGTCCTCTTCCGGCTCGATGGCTGATCCGCCGCTAGAACTCGGGCAGGTGAGGCGGGAGCCTGTCTCCCGCTGCAGCGAGTTGGGGGAGGCAGAGGTGAAGAAGCTGGAGCATCGCTTTCGCTTGCCTTTCAGGTATAGCTTTGCCGCCGCCACCCCGTTCGAGACGAGTTTGGACGACCGAACGGGGCACATCTGCACGTTTCTTCTGGCGTGGAAAAGCGGGTTTCGCCTTCCCTTCGAGCCCCTCGTACTCCAGATCCTCGAACTTTTCCAATTGGCGCATATTCAACGGGTGGCCAACTCGTACCTCCTCCTCTCTGCCTTTCGGATCCTCTGTCGCCAGCACAACATTTTCCCTTCCTTGGACCTCTTTCATTACTTTTTCGAGTTGAAGGCGCACCCGTCGGCGGGGAAGGGCTTTTACTTTATCCAAGCAAGGAGGAATAGGAGTTGCATCGCCCTCGCGGCGAAGGACTCCTCGCACAAGGGGTGGAAAACCCAATTCTTCTGGGTGAAGGCGGAGGCGACGGATGAACTCTGGAGATGCCGGATCTCGCCCAATTTCCATCCGAACATTCCTCCTCGCCAGGAGGAGTTCCCTGCCCATGTGGAGCAACAGGCCGCCCGTCTGCGGGAGAACCGCCGGTCGACCGAGGAGCTGGTGACGCCGGAGAACATCGAACGGTGCCTGCTTACGCGGTTGAAGTCGACAGGTACTGTAGCAACCCTGATAAATGAATATTTGAAATGAATTAAAACATATATATTACAGAAGTAATACAGATAATAAGAATAGGGGTAATTGAACGAAATAAAACAAATTACAAATAACGCCTCTTAGCAAGGCGTTAATTTGAAAAGAAACGCTTCTATAAACGGCGTGACTAAAGAAAGGACGCCCTGACCTGACGGCGTCAAATCCCAACGCCAAAAAGGGCAAGGACAAGAAATGCCCCTATCTTGGGCGTGTTTTAAAAATAAGGAACGCCCTTATACAAGACGTTTCTTAAGAAACGACCGGAATAAAGTCGTTAATTTAATAGTAGACGCCCTGACCTAAGGCGTTAATTCCATTCGGGAACCGTTCGACCCAGAGCTTATCCAGGGAAAGATTAACCTAATCTAGTAAGTGTCTGTTAGAGTAAGGACTCTATTAGGGATATATTACCCTCAATCAAACACTACCTTTGTTAGGACTCCAAAATCCTATAAATATACCCGATCCATCCAACCCTAAACCATTTGATCGATCTACTGCTACACGGTAAGTGAAGAACATACGTTCTTCTTATTTTCTTTTGCCCGTCTGTTTACAGTCGCACGAAGAATATTGATTATTCTTCCTCTCCTTTAATGCAGGGTTAAGGATCAGGTGCTTGCATAAAGAACGAGGTTATGATTCTTCGTTATTTGTCCTAGCTTCCGGTATGTCTGTGAAGATTATTAATCTTCCTTCGTTTCCTCTCCAGGTTGACGGAAGAACGATTGTTCTTCTTCTATTAAGTTGCAGTTGAAGCTTCAAAATCCCTTCGTCTCCTTCATCCATACCATAAGGTAGGTTTTCTCAAGTTATTGTAGCCCAAATGAAAATAACGCAAGATATATGTATAAGCATGGCATGCATACAGTTTTATTTTCGTTTCTGGAATATTATTGAAAGAAACGCCCCTGTCAAGGGCGCTAATTTACAAGAAACGACCCTGTCCAGGTCGTCAATTTCATATTTGACGCCCTGCACGCAGGCATTACTTTCATGAAAATCGCATGTAATTAATAATTGATCCTGTTTAAAAATTCATTAAATATGAGATATCGATTCTAATATCTTGCATGACTCTACCTATAAATTTCTGCTAATGTTCCTGTCATGACCGTGTATCATGTCTCTTGAAATTTTATTCCTGAAATATTGTAAATTCCTTGAATTTACGACCTAGACTAGGTCGTTTGCCATATGTTAACGCCCCAGATCAGGGCGTGAATCTGAAGGGTAACGCCCCTTCCTAGGGCGTTTATCAGTTAAAATCCTGAAATTTATCTATTCTGAAAAATAGAATTAAATAGTAACGCCCCTGCCCAGGGCGCGTTTTTGATAATTCCTGAAATTTATTTTATCCTGTCCAATATTATAAATAGTAAGACGCCTTCTGGTATAGTCGTCAAATCATGAAGAAACGCCCATTCCCAGGGCGCGTTTTAGATAAATTATTGAATTATTGAAATTTCTGCAAAATTGATACATATGTAAACGCCCCTCTGTTAGGCGTTGATTACCTGAGAAACGACTTGACCTAAGTCGTTATTTTACTGTAAAACTGATTTTTCACTGTTTCTGTTAACCGATGGTTTCATATGTTATATAATATATATATCGGCACTATTCTCCACTCCGTGAGTATAGTCCCACGTTTCATGTTGTTTCATCGATCACACTCAACTCTCATTGACATACAAGCTCTCCATTGGACATTCCGTTCCTTTGGACTAGCGAGTTAGTCATAGAGACCTCCGTAAGACTCCTCGTAGCCTTGGATTCCCTCAAGGCCGACTGAGCTGGTTGTACCCTAAAAACCCATTACACGATCCTTGCCATGTCAATCTAGAGAAACATGGTATACCGGCCCTTATGATTATATCATAAGAAATTCTTAATGGGATGATGATATCATGCCATACCATGTCATTCTTGTAGACCTCAATTCTATGATAAGAATGAGGGTATCTTACTTTGATATACTGTTCATGTGGACCTCAATTCTATATAAAGAATGTCCATATTGATTTATCATGGTACCCAAGTTAAGGGAACCATATTCTACATAGTTTTATCGTCAATTGTGATTATACCGTTATTATCGTCAATCTATGTCCTTTGTCATATTTTGGACTCTATGCTATCAAGTTGTCATACATGTCTACCAGCTTGATTATTGAAATTCTATATTGGCTATATAAACAAGAGTGGATGTCAAAATACATGATAAATGCCTGCGCATATAGGGCCCGATCTGGTCCTGGGAGGAGCACCCGAAAGTACTTGTGCCCATGGGAGTTAAAATGATAAGGTATCTGACATTTATACCGAGTACTTGACTTGCTTGATTGGACATTCCACACACATCTTGTACTTGAATCGTACTTGACTTGACCTGAAATGCGTGGCCCGAAAAAGGGTAATTTACTTGCTTGATACATGATAGCCAAAGTTCTTGACATGACTTGTTAAATGTACTTGCTTGAATATCTTGAATAAACTTGTAATCTTGTTGAAGGTTCATGATTAGTCCATCTTATTTCTTTGATATTACATTCTCTCTATCTTGTCGTTTCATGCGAGCATGCATAGCTTTATTGCATTCATGAAAGATGTAATTACTTAAACCCCTTGCTAGTACTTGAGATATAATTTCCTACTGAGCGTTCGCTCATTCCGTTTGTCCCTTTGTACTTTTCAGGTAAGTCCGACGACGATGGAAGTCAATCGGATGGGAATGGTCAAGAGTGAAAGTGATAGAGCTGCTCAAGTGTCATCTAGTCTTTTCTATAGTTTCTTGAGTCGAATATGTATTCTTTTCCTTTTTATTAAACAGAGTATTGGATTTATAATAGTCTATCCATTATGAAATAAAGGATTGGGTTATCTTGCTATTTGCGCATCTCTGTCTTTGTGTCGAATACACGACCACTCTGATTGACATGATTGATATAAACTCGTCACGCGTCTCCGGGTACCTTCCGCGCTCGGGGCGTGATAGTTTTTGTGGTATCAGAGCCTAAGGTATTCAATTCCTAGGAAAAAAAACCCAAGTCCAAGGATAAGTTGAACCTTTAAACCAGTGAGATTGGGTAGAACCAAGGGTTAGATTTAACATAGTGTACGAGTCTTTAAATACGATCGCGTACTAATATAGTTATTGTAATTGTATGATAATGGCTGCCGAACGTGCTCATGGCGCAACATGCAGCGTACCCTTCAAGGGATGACTCAAGTGCTACAACAGGTAGCACAAGGGGCGCTCCCGAGCTGGAAGCTTACACCAAGCCTTTAAGAACATGAATCCCCCGAAGTTTATGGGATCGACCGATCCGGACGATGCCGAGCATTGGGTCCGGGAAACCGAACGCATATTCCGTGTCATGCAATGCACGGACCAGGATAAAGTTCTTTTAGCTACATTCCAGTTAGAGAAAGATGCTAGATGCTGGTGGGAGTCTATTGAAGCAACCATCGATCCTACTCAAGTAACATGGGAAGAATTTGTGGAATACTTCAATGCTAAATATTTCTCGGACCGAGTCCAAGAAAAGAAGGCTGCAGAATTCGCTGCATTAAAGCAACGATCCTTATCATTAGCAGATTATGAAGCTCAGTTCTCCAGGTTGTCTAGATATGCTAAGCATCTTATTAGCACGGAGAAGATGAAAGCCCGTAGATTTCTTAATGGGCTTAGGCCCCACTATATTACTCAACTGGCGCCTATGGACATCCAAGTTTATTCTGAAATAGTGCGCCGAGCTCAATTACTTGAAGATGCCACGGAACTATCTGATAGGATCCGTGGGAAAGACAAGAAGGAGCAAGTCACAGTTCGGGTTCTTTCAAACCCAACTTTAAGAAGAGGCCCAATAATGGAGGTTCATCCTCTCAAGACCAAGTTCAAAAAGACCAAGCCTTTCTCTATCACAACTACCCCTTCTAATACAGTATGCAAGCATTGTGACAAGGCTGGTCACAAGACAGAAGAATGCTGGAGGAAATTAGGAGCTTGTCTCCGTTGTGGAAGCGAGCATCGGATTCCCGAGTGTCCATTAATGAATGACCAAGCCGGCGATGGTAAACGCCCGGTGACAAAGAATGCTCGTCTTCATGCAATCCAGGAGACCGAACCTGAAGAAGAAGGCGGATTAGTGGAAGGTACATTGAAAATTTGTTCCAAAAGTGCTTATGTCTTATTTGATACGGGTGCATCGCATTCCTTTATTTCTAAGAAGTTTGCCGACCCGTTACCGTTAGAACCAGAATGGATAAAAATAGTTCTAACTACTCCTCTGGAAGTGAAAATGATATTACTCATCACTACCAAAACTGTGAGGTAATGGTTCAAGGTAGGAATTTACCTATAGATCTCATATGCCTCGATCTAAAGGAGTATGATGTTATACTGGGAGCGGACTGGTTATCCAAATACCAGCAACGGTTGATTGCCGCAATAGCCAATTGCTTTCAAAGATTTTCCAGAATTAGTCTTTACTCGCCCCAAGAGTCGGAGCAAATCCCCTCTTATTTCGGCTCTTCGAGCAAGCAAGCTCGTCAGGAAAGGATGTGTATCCTTCCTTGCTTTGTCACTGTTAAAAAGCTAAGGAAACCAAGATAGAAGACATTCAGGTAGTGCAAGAATTTCCAGACGTATTTCCGGAAGATTTGCCGGGATTACCCCCTCAAAGAGAAGTGGCCTTCACCATTGACTTAGTCCCTGGTGCTGGTCCAGTTTCAAAGGCACCCTATAGAATGTCCCCTGCTGAACTCAAAGAGTTGAAGGAGCAGTTGATGGAACTAATTCGAAAAGGGTTTATTAGACCAAGTACTTCCCCGTGGGGAGCACCAGTCTTATTTGTAAAGAAGAAGGATGGATCCATGAGATTGTGCATCGACTATCGACAGTTGAATCATCTTACTATCAAGAACAAGTATCCACTGCCGAGAATCGATGAGTTATTTGATCAGATTTCAGGATCCAAATATTTTTCCAAGATTGATCTCAGGTCGGGATATCATCAGTTAAGAATCAAGGATGATGACATTCATAAGACCGCATTCAGAAGCAGGTATGGCATTACGAATTTGTTGTTATGCCTTTTGGACTAACAAATGCCCTGCTGCCTTTATGCAGTTAATGAATAGCATATTCAGGCCCTTACTTGGATCAATTCATAGTAGTCTTCATTGATGATATATTGATATATTCCAAGACTAAGGAAGAACATGAAGAGCATTTAGGATTGCATTCAAATCTTGAGGAAAATCAACTATATGCTAAGCTCAGAAATGTGAAGTTCTGGCTTGAAGCAGTGGCTTTTCTCGGACATGTCATATCCAAGGATGGATTATCTGTAGATCCGTCAAAAGTTGAAGCTTTGAGAAATTGGGAAAGACCACCAATGCAAGCGAGATCAGAAGTTTCTTAGGTCTTGCAGGCTATTATCGGCGATTCATCAAAGATTTCTCTAAGATCGCCGTACCACTTACAAGATTAACTCGTAAGGAGATCCGATATGAATGGAGTGAGGAATGTGAAAGAAGTTTCCAAACTCTCAAGGATCATCTCACTACAGCTCCGGTGTTAGCTCTACCAATAGAAGGAGAGAAATTCGAGGTCTACACAGATGCTTCTGGCATTGGCCTCGGATGTGTCCTAATGCAACAAGGAAAGGTCATAGCATACTCTTCACGTCAACTGAAGAAGCATGAGGAGAATTACCCCGTCCATGACTTAGAACTGGCCGCGGTGGTATTTGCCCTAAAGATATGGAGACACTACTTATATGGAGTGCAGTTTACTGTATACTCCGATCACAAAGTCTCAAATATCTATTTTCTCACAAAAGGAGCTAAACATGAGACAAAGACGCTGGCTAGAATATCTCAAGGACTTCGACTTCAATATACAATACCATCCCGGAAAGGGTAATTATGTTGCTGATGCCCTTAGTCGAAAGCCGAGAGCAATGATAGCCAATTGTATGATACAAGAATGGAGGTTGCTAGAACAATTCTCCGAGCTCAATATAAGCTTGGACAAGGAAGCCAAATTTCACATTATCTCATGTAAGCATACAGTCAGATTTATTATCTGAGATACAAGCACTTCAGGATGATGATCCTATATTAGTGGAAATCAAAGGCAGATTAGAAGGACAATCTGATTTTCAACTAACTTCTGATGGAAGATTATTATTCAAAGGTAGAACTTGTATACCCGACTGTCCGGAATTAAAGAAGAAGATCTTAGATGAAGCTCACCGATCAAGGTACACTATTCATCCAGGATCAACCAAAATGTATCAAGATGTAAAGAGGAACTTTTGGTGGCCCAACATGAAAAGAGAAATAGCGGACTATGTATCACGCTGTCTCACATGCCAACAGGTCAAGGCGGAACACCAAAAGCCTGCTGGAAAACTACATCCTCTAGATATTCCTAAGTGGAAGTGGGAGGATATTGGTATGGATTTCATCATGGGTCTATCTAAATCAAAGGAGGACATGATGGAATATGGGTTATCATTGACCGATTAACTAAATCGGCGCATTTCTTGCCAATAAAGAGTCGATGGTCAATTGATGTCTAGCTGCATTATATATCAAGGAAATAGTCAGGATACATGGAATTCCTGTCTCAATCGTGTCTGACAGAGATCCCCGTTTTACTTCTCATTTTTGGAAGGGATTACAACATTCGTTGGGAACAAGGCTCAACTTTAGTACTGCTTTTCACCCAAACGGATGGTCAGACCGAGAGAACTAACCAAGTTGTTGAGATATGCTTAAGCATGCATCATTGACTTTGGAGGAAGCTGGCATGAACATTTGCCACTAGTGAATTTGCATATAATAATAGCTACCAAGCTAGTATCCAAATGGCACCTTTCGAAGCTTTATATGGAAGGAGTTGCCGATCACCCTTATGCTGGAACGAAGTTGGAGGAAAAACAACTGTTAGGTCCAGACATGGTAAGGGATACAACTGAGAAGATACAAGTAATCAGAGAAAGATTGCAAGTTGCTCAGACCAGACAAAAGGCTTATGCTGATACAAGAAGGAGAGATCTTGAATTCCAAATCGGAGATCATGTATTTCTCAAATATCGCCTGGACGTGGCATACGAAGATTTGGTGTTAAGGGCAAGCTTACGCCAAGATTCATCGGACCATTTGAGGTACTCGAAAGAGTTGGCGAGGTTGCTTATCGCATCGCATTGCCTCCTCAATTGTCCGAGTACATAATGTATTTCACATATCTATGTTGAAGAAGTATGTGCACGATCCATCACATATTATTGAACATGGAGATCTGGTGATCCAGAAAGATCTCACATATGAACAGAAGCCTATGAAATCTTAATCGTGAAATACGAGCTCTAAGGAATAAGGTTATTCCCATGCTTAAGGTGCAATGGAATAAGAATTCTGAACACGAAGCGACATGGGAGACCGAGGAATCTATGAAGAAACGATTTCCCGAGTTATTCTAAGAGGTATATGTCTACACTCTCCACGTGTATAATATATATATATTGAATTTGGGGACCAAATTCTTTTTAAGTGGGGGAGGGTGTAGCAACCCTGATAAATGAATATTTGAAATGAATTAAAACATATATATTACAGAAGTAATACAGATAATAAGAATAGGGTTAATTAGACAAATAAAACAAATTACAAATAACGCCTCTTAGTAAGGCGTTAATTTAAAAAGAAACGCCTCTATAACGGCGTGACTAAAGAAAGGACGCCCTCACCTGACGGCGTCAAATCCAACGCCAAAAGGCAAGCAAGAAACGCCCTATCTTGGGCGTGTTTTAAAAATAAGGAACGCCCTTATACAAGACGCTTCTTAAGAAACGACCTGAAAAGGTCGTTAATTAAAGAATCGACCCTGACCAAAGGCGTTAATTCCATTCGGAACCGTTCGACCCAGAGCTTATCCAGGGAAAGATTAACCTAATCTAGTAAGTGTCTATTAGAGTAAGGACTCTATTAGGGATATATTACCCTCAATCAAACACTACCTTTGTTAGGACTCCAAAATCCTATAAATATACCCGATCGATCCAACCCTAAACCATTTGATCGATCTACTGCTACACGGTAAGTGAAGAACATACGTTCTTCTTATTTTCTTTTGCCCTTCTGTTTACAGCCGCATGAAGAATATTGATTATTCTTCTCTCCTTTAATGCAGGTTAAGGATCAGGTGCTTGCGTAAAGAACGAGGTTATGATTCTTCGTTATTTGTCCTAGCTTCCGGTATGTCTGTGAAGATTATTAATCTTCCTTCGTTTCCTCTCCAGGTTGACGGAAGAACGATTGTTCTTCTTCTATTAAGTTGCAGTTGAAGCTTCAAACCCTTTCGTCTCCTTCATCCAGATCATAAGGTAGGATCTTCTCAAGTCTTGTAGCCCAAACTAAATTTATATAAAGAACAAGATGCATCATGCATAGTTTATTTTCGTTTCTGGAATATTTTAAAGAAACGCCCCTGTCAAGGGCGCTATTTTACAAGATACGACCCTCACAAGGTCGTTAATTCAAATTACGCCTTATAGGCGTTAATTTCATGAAAACGCATGTAATTAATAATTGATCCTGTTTAAAATTCATAAATATGAAATCGATTCTAATATCTTGCATGACTCTACCTGTAAATTCCTGCTAATTTTCTTGTCATGACCATGTCTGTCCTTGAAATTTTATTTCCTGAAATATTGTAAATTTCTTGAATTCACGACTTGACAAAGTCGTTTTTATATGTTAACGCCCCAGAACAGGGCGTGAATTGAAAGCTAACGCCCCTTCCTAGGGCGTTTTCTGTAAAATCCTGAAATATATATTCTGAAAAATAGAATTAAAGTAACGCCCCTTCCCAGGGCGTGTTTTTGATAAATCCTGAAAATTTATTTATCTGTCAATATGTATAAATAATAAGACGCCTTCTGGTGAAGTCGTCAACTCTTGAAGAAACGCCCCTGTCCAGCGCGTTTTAGATAAATTACTGAATTATTAAAATTCTGCAAAACGAACATATGTAAACGCCCTTCTGTTAGGCGTTAATTACTTGAGAAACGACTTGACCTAAGTCGTTATTTTACTGTAAAACTGATTTTTCACTGTTTCTGTTAACCGATGGTTTCATATGTTATATATATATATCGGCACTATTCTCCACTCCGTGAGTATAGTCCCACGTTTCATGTTGTTTCATCGATCACACTCAACTCTCATTGACATACAAGCTCTCCATTGGACATTCCGTTCCTTTGGACTAGCGAGTTAGTCATAGAGACCTCCGTAAGACTCCTCGTAGCCTTGGATTCCCTCAAGGCCGACTGAGCTGGTTGTACCCTAAAAACCCATTACACGATCCTTGCCATGTCAATCTAGAAAC
>JAHNEJ010000599.1:0-38268 GCA_022559845.1 Amorphophallus konjac | reverse complement strand
GGCACCCATTACAGACTGCATCTGTAAAGGGAACTTTGAGTGGACCCAAGCTGCCTCACATGCTTTTCTTGCCATAAAGGAGCTTATGACTAAAGCCCCTGTCCTCCGCCTGCCAGACTTTTCCAAAGTCTTCGAGATATCCCGTGATGCATCTGGCGTAGGAATAGGAGGAGTACTTAGCCAGGAAAACCACCCTGTGGCTTATTTCAGTGAGAAGCTTTCTGATGCAAAGCTTCGATACTCCACATATGATAAGGAGTTCTATGACGTGGTCCAAGCCCTCAAACACTGGAGACACTATCTCTTACCTCAAGAGTTTGTCTTATATTCGGACCACGAGGCTCTGAAATTCCTTAGCTCTCAGAAGAGCTTAAACCCAAGGCATGGTCGGTGGGTAGAATTTCTCCAGTCTTTCACATTTGTCCTAAAACATAAGGCTGGAAAAGAAAATAAGGTGGCCGACGTCTTGAGTCGAAGGGTCTCCCTTCTTTCCACTGTTCGGGTAGAGGTCACTGGATTCGACCGCATGAAGGAGCTCTATGGAGAGTGTCCTGATTTTGGCCCTGCCCACTCTGCCTTATCTGCTGGACCTTCGGCAGCCTTTTCTGACTATCTACTCCAGGATGGTTTTCTATTTCGAGGGACAGCAACTCTGTGTCCCAAGGACTTCTGTTCGGGACTTTCTGATTTGGGAAATACATGCCGGAGGTCTTGCTGGTCACTTTGGCCGCAACAAGACTATCCATTATGTGGAGGAGCACTTTTATTGGCCTGGCCTGAAGAAAGATGTGGCCAAGATTGTAGCCCAGTGTAGGACATGCACCATGGCCAAACAGGTCAAACAGAGCACTGGTCTCTACACTCCTCTCCCCGTTCCTGATCGACCATGGGTTGATGTGAGTATGGATTTTATCCTTGGGTTACCACGCACTGCTCATAAGCATGATTCATCTTTGTTGTCGTTGATAGGTTCTCTAAGATGGCCCACTTATTGTATGTTCTAAAACATCTGATGCATCTAGAGTAACACATTTATTCTTTGATGAAGTCGTGCGTCTGCATGGTCTCCCCCAAACCATCGTGTCTGACCGGGATGTCCGGTTCACTAGCTATTTTTGGAAGACACTTTGGCACCTAGTTGGCACCAAACTGAAGTTTTCCACTGCCTATCACCCACAAACTGATGGGCAAACTGAGGTCGTCAATAGGAGCTTAGGCAATCTGTTGAGATGTCTTGTAGGGGAACATTCTGGCACTTGGGATCTTCTTTTGCCCAGAGCCGAATTTGCATACAATAGCTCCATTAATAGATCCATAGGCATGAGTCCATTTGAGGTCGTACATGGCTACAAACCTAGGAAACCTGTGGATCTCATTCCCCTTCCCCTCGAGTCTAGAACGTCCAAATCAGCTGAGGAATTTACACAGCATGTCAAAAGTCTGCATGAGTCAATTAGCAAGCAAATCAACATTAGTAATGAGACTTATAAAAATTTGGCTGATTCGCATAGGCGTCACCATGAATTTCAAGAAGGTGACTTGGTTATGGTACGAGTCCGACCCGAACGACTCCCCTCGGGAGCCTTGAAAAAGTTGCAGGTCCGTAGTGATGGACCCTTCCCAATTCTGCGGAAGATTGGCTCCAATGCTTATGTTGTGGACTTACCTCCCGAATATGTGATTAGCTCGACTTTTAATGTGGCAGATCTAGTGGCCTACAAGGAACCCACAGCGATTCCTAGTAACCCTTTCGAGCTTTCTCCTCCCATTGAGAGTGAGCCCACCCCTGTGCGTCCCACAGCCTCGAGAGTACCGCGCGAGCACATTGAGAGGATACTGGATGAGCAGGTGACCACTACACGGAGCAGGGTGTACCAGCGCTACCTTGTCCGCTGGCGGGACCGTCCGCCTTCTAATGATTCCTGGATCAGTCGGGAAGATCTCCAGCGCCTTGATCCAGATCTGCTGGAGCACTACCACAGCAGTGTCCCCCCTTACTCGACGGAGTCGAGTTACAGCCGCCCCGGGAGGGTTGGTGGGGACACCGGACCCACTGTCGGGCCCACTACTTGGAACCGACGCCGCACCGCCCCGATTGCACCGAGTTTGTGGCTCGGAGAAGACTCGGCGTCCTGAGTACGTATCCGTACGTATGTGTGTACGTGTGTATTTTACTATGATGATATTTGAATTTTTAAACCACCATAATATTTTATTTGGGTCAAAAGTTATTGTATTTTATTGTTGTTTAACCCCCAAGTCAAATGAGGGTTGTTGGATGGTTGGTGGGATTTGTCTTGTTAGGCTAGGGTATGAATCTAATTAGTGAAAGTTAGAAGGTCATATTGTTATAGCTCTCTTCCTATATAAAGAGGCTAATGTGTTACATATGTTGCATGATAAATGAATGAAAGCTTTTGTGTTAAAGGAGCCTTGCCCCTTTGTTCACCCCTCTCCTTCCCTCTCTTCTTATTTTCGTGAGATCTGAGTGTCGCCCGGTGTGAGACCGTCCGGCGTGAGGTCGAGCTGTGTGAGATAACAGTTATCCGTCCCGTCCTGTTCGTGTCCCGGAATGCCGTCGATCCGTCTTCCACGTCGCCGCCGCGTCAATTGGGCTCCTCATTGGCGGGCTTATTATGGGCCGAGCCAGATTTATCTTGCTCATTATAGATGAAAGAGAGTAGTTGTGAAATAAGATTCACGGATCAAGTCTTTGTCCATAGTGAGATGAGATCACTTGTCTGACGCGGTGCTCTCAATTCCGACGTCTCTTATTTCATAAGTCAAATAATAAAAATATTTTCTTTAATAAGAAAAGAGTTTTTCTAAAAAAATGTACTTAAATTTATCGGATAAAATGAGACACGTACGTCCATTTGTTAGGTGCCCTCTATCACTTCGGTGGAGGTGGTGTCGATGGAGGCCTGCCTCCCTCCCTCCGTGTGCAGGTGCTCTGGCAAGACACCTGGGACGGGGTTCGGTGCATGCGGATAAACTTGTTGTTGGCCCGGAGAGCAAGAGGATAACACTTGTTGTTGGGCGGGGGGGGGGGGGTGTCGCTCGGATACCGACGAGAATCACAACATGATTTAGTTAAGGGTGAGGGGCCCACCCGGGACGTGGATTATTGGTAACTGATAACTCGTTGTCCAGCTGTTTTTTCAGCTTAATAAATATCAAATATTTGATAACCTCTTTAATTACCTGCGGGTTTTCTTCTTTTGGTTGTCGTCGGGTTGGGCAAACTGTTGGTCTTAATTACTCCGTGTCTTTCGTTATTGAACCCGTAATAATGGTTTTAATGAAACTTACCTTCTACCTACTTGATCAAGAAAAGAGACATTTTCTTTCGCCGGTCATCCAAAACTATACACCTGGCCGACAACGATCTTTGTCGTCCACGGATTCGGCACAGTTTTGGGGGAGGGGTAGGGAGGGTTCTAATCCCACGCGGTGTGTGGCTTCGGCCCGCCCGGGGTCGCCTCTCTTTCACGTGTGAGGGCACTCGTGTATCTAGCGTCTCTTGATACTGGGAGCAAAGTTCGTCTGCTCGGTGATCTTTATGTCTCGCTTTGATATATGGTTAAATCTGGATTAGTAATCATTTAATCTAAGATTAACTCTTTTTAAAGTCTAAATTATTTTAATATTTAAACCTGAATTAAATCTGGAGGATGAATATAAAATCCGGAGTAATCCTGGACTTCGAAATCCACCTCCAGAGATGTGGGTTAAGATGAGTTAACCCAACAATCAATGCTCAATAAATGCACCCCCTCTCTCTCTCTCACACCCATAATTAATATTCTATCCCTCTCTCTCTCTCTCTAAAAAAATAATAATTAATTAATATAATAGTATAATAATAAAATAATTATAATACTGATAAAAATCATAAAACTAATTAATAAATCTAATGCTATAATAATAAAATAATTCTAAAAATGATAAAAAATCATAAAAAATGAGTGTAGAATGGAGAGAGAGAGAGAGAGAGAGTGACGTGAGAGAGAGGGGAGGGGAGAGAGAGAGAGAGAGAGAGAATGAGAGAGATATTTAAAATTATAAAATGAGAGATAAATATGATATTTTATTTATAAATATTATTGGGTTAACCCACTACCTACCAAATCACAATAGATTGAAACTAAGTTAGTCTACCTACTTACTTCTGGGTTAATACTCTTGCTATCAAATCAAAAATAGGCTAATCCTGAACTAACTTAAGTAACTTAACCCAAACTCCCTACCAAAGTGAGGCTATCAGATCAGATATTTTCAGATCCAGTATAATACGCTCGAGTTATAATTGACTTGACTTCTCGTGAATCATTTTTTCCTCTCTCTCTTATGTGACTTGACTCGACCCGACTCGATCGATCTTAAAGATTATTCACACCGTATCGAATTTTTTTACATACGATACGGCAAATCCGAATTAACCCAAGTCAGACTTAGCTCACAAATCATGACGGGGAGATGCTTCTTTGGGACGCCCCTGGATTTCGATACCCTCTCCTGTTATCCCCTCTTACGGTTCCCCTGTCCGAATCAGGCTGCTGCGCAAGACTGAAAAAAAATAAAAAAGTATATACATCATTCATGATGACATGTAGGCCCAAAGTATATATCATCTAGCAAATAAAATGACAAATAATTGAATTAAATGATCATCCGATTAAGTCTTCAAGATAGATGAAAGTTTAGATGATCCTTCGTATAAGTCCTAAAATATAGATGAAAACATTACACGATACTTCTTTTAAAAGTCCAATAATAAACAGAAGGATACATGATTCAATAGTCTAAAATGTAACACCCAAGATTTTTCGGATCATAATCTGTGGGTTTCGGGAGCGCTTTCATAGATCCCGTATCGTATTTCGCGATTAAAGTGAATTTTTAGTTACCGGGCTTTTAGACCCCTGTGTATGGTGAACTGTTGTGTTTACGGACTTCGGGATGTTACAGACGCACTGTGCATTTTTCGAGGACCGTGGAGTTCATTTTTTCTATTTTTTATTTTTTAAAATTTTAAACTCCAAAGTGTTTCCTATAAAAACCCCTTAACACCTCCTCTCTCTCTCTCTCCATTTCTCTCATTCTCTCCCCCTCTCTCTCCTCTCGTTCTCTCCTTCTCCCCACCCCTTCACTGGGCAGTCGACGAAGGACGGCGTGGACGAGGTAGGGGCGATGTGGGATGGCGAGCGGTCGAGGATGGAGCGAGGAATGAGGCGGTGGCGCGGCATGCTCTCATTCGCATATTCGAGACGTCGACGCCAGTTCGAGTGCCGTTTTCGCATGGAATCGACATCTTTAGTCTGAAAAATCAATGGTGGAGGTAGAGAGACGGATCCCTTGATCGTGTATTTCATTTTCTCACGATTTGTAAGCAGAGGTGAGGTCAAGAGTAGGTTTCTTTCACGTCGGGATGAAAATGCATATTTTAGGGATAAGGACGGATTCATCCTTTCGGCGGAATTTCCATAATTTGAATGGGATCCGCCGGTGCTATGGAGTTGGGGAAGAATTTCTCCTTATTTTTTCCCTCAAATGAGTTGAGTGGGGCGTGATTTAAGCTTCCACGGTGGAGCTCCACCGGTGCGTCAAGATTTGCCGTGGAGCTATGATTTTTCACACAGGATTTGCCGTCCGTGTGTTCGGAGCAAAGTCATTTCTCCCAAAACAAAGACCATACATAGTCCGAAGTCATCGCCGTCGTCATCATCGTGCGCTGCAAGCGGTGGCCGTGCCGGCGTTCCCAACTGGACTGGCTCCAACAGGACTGCCCATTGGGCACCCACTGGGCCTAGGCCCAAAAAATAAACAGAAACATGTAGATCATCAGAACAACTAGAGGAAGGAACCAAAAGCGGAGGGAAGTCACTTCTCTTAATTGGTTGGTCAAATTACATATAGTCAAGTCACATAAAATTTCATTTATGTTAATAATTTTATTAAAAATTTGAAATTTTGAAGTCACTCAAACGTATAATTGGGTTAGTAAAGAGAAGAGGGAACGTAGGAGGCGTAGACATAGTTCCGTCACATGATCTCATTTTATAAAGTAACCATGTTACGTTTCTGGAACTAATGCCAATTAGATGAATAACTTTGCTAATTAAAGGGACCAAATTATGTCAAATATACACGTCCGTAGAGTCTATCATACACTACGATATACTCTAAGGTATACCACTTATTAGGATGCGTTTATTCTAAATCAATAACATAGAGACGAACGGTAAAAATATGAAGCAAGTAAAATGAAGGGTTTTCCTTAAGTTAGTCTATTTAAATATGCATTATTGAAAATAAACTCTGACGACTTAAGTTCAAACTTTTTTTTTTTGGTAATCCTAAATCTAAATCTAGCACAACCAACCACATCAAAGAGGGGAACATTTATGGGGATGTTCTTCGTACCGACATGAGAATTAAAAGGGGAAAAATATAAGATGATAAAGCACCTATTTTAAAAAATAAATATACAAAAAGAAGGGGGGAGAGAAAACAGAGCACACCTAATCGACACCCCACCAATCTTGGGATACCAAGACTCTGTAAACAAGGAATAGGCAGGGTCACACCGACGACAGGGCGATGGGACGGTACATGTGCAGCCCGGAATAGGCTGTGGTCCTCTCACGAGAGAAAGAGAGCACACCGATAACAGACATCGTTTGGCAACGCCGATTATTCATAACTTTCCCAATTAATTCAATCACCGTATAAATGTGCAGAACATGTGAGATTTTTTATAATTTAAAATTCTCAAAAGTAACTCTAAGATTACTTCGAGTGATTATGATAATGACACATTTTTACGTCTGATTCTCTCTCCACTGTCAGAATGTAATCTTCACGGAAGCCAACAGCTCGAAAGCCGCGGAGACCTTCCCAAACGCAGTCTTAAGTGGTGTCAACTTCCACAATGACCGGATTAGACTGACACTAGCATCGGGACCCAATGACACCACTTGTGCATGTGAGGTCTCTTCCCGCCCCCCCCCCCTCTCTCTCTCTCTCTCTCACACACACACACACAGGCTTAACCCATTTTAAAAAGGGCATGACATATATATAGTCATTTACTCGCTAAGTTAATCACAGTTAGGTTTAAATTATGGTTAAATTGTTGAACAGCGGCAAAAAGAGACCGCAGAGATTAATTTTTTTTTAAAAAAACTAAGCTTATTTGACTCAAACCGAAAATATATATTCAAAAGGACTGAATATTAGAAAACCCAAAATTGAAACAGCCCGTGCTTGTAAGAGCAATTGTCTGCATAATTGGAAAAAGTCAGTTCAGTATATACAAATATATCCTTCTCGCATGTAAATATCAAAATTATCGTCTTAGTTGTCAAGAGTGGCGGAGGGGGCAAGGGAGAGCAATTGCCCCCCCTTGACTTAGAGTAAATTTGTTGATTTGTTTCATTTTCCCTCCACCTCTATTGGATTTTTTGAACCCATAAGATGTACGTCGACGGTGGATATTTAGGTTTTACGATTAAATTAAAATATCTATTGATGGTGGATATTTATCACCCACATTCATTGATTGGTTGTTTAACCGTAAATCGACGATGGAGATTTTCTTTTATGAGATAGAAATCTAAAAGAGGTAAAAATGGATAAAAGTAGCACAATGGAATCGTAAAAGGGTATTACGACTGTCGGCTGAGAAACTTTGTTTGTAGCTATGCAGGGTTGATTTTTTATGGTTAAGTAGAAATAAAAAAAGACTATCGGACTGAGCACATGGTTGATTTGCAGGCTTGTAGTAGGTCTCTCGGATCCGCACGTCCGGCCCCCCACACCCCACTCCACTTTGAGGAGCTTCTCTACCAATACGGTGAGTTCTTCCCCTTACTCAGTTCTCTTGTTATCTATTTGGTGACTTTTACTAAATCGTAGGGTTTTACCATGGGACTTTACTTGGGGAAGGACATTTCATTCGTAACTTTGATTTTATCTTTTTTTTTATTTTTGAAATACTATATTTTCAATCACTAAGATTTTGCATATCTCAGTTGCTTAACTTGGTTCTGCCTCTCAGTTGTTCCTAGTTGTGATTTATTATCTCGATTATATAATACAAAGCCAGCTCCCACTCGTCGAAAATATTGCACTTGATTTTGAAGGTGAATCAATTTTTTTGGTGATCAATAGATGAATGATAAATTTGTGACATATATTGAGAATGAGATATTCGAGAGTATCGACGATGAGATAATAATACAACGCTTTCAGAATATGAAGATCGGTCGTGGACAATTTACTTGTAAAATATGTTCTACTTGAATATAAATAATTTTTTTATTACATTAATTTTATTTTACCCCCCCCCCCCCCTTTTAAATATTTCTAACTCCGCCGTTGGTTGTCAAAAATTATATATGCCCTCACTATTCCTTAAAAATTTTAAAAATACTGCTAAACGACTAAACTACCTTCAGAATCTTTATAAAAGGGTAATTTGCTGTTGATATGGAACGTCGTAGGAAGCATTTCCGTGGTTAATTTAGTGACAATCTTTAAACTTTTAGTTAATTATATATATATATATATGATATTTGACAAATGAAGACGATACATTTTGGTATTTTACGTGTAAAGGAAGATAATATAAATAAAAATATCCCAAAAATTAAGATCATGGTATATAATCAGTCAGTTTCTCATTTCTACATATGTTTAATACGGGTGCATCTACTTTTGTACCCGAATGTATGCACGATTTTTCTCTCAATGATGCAAAGAATTGCAGTGTCCAACTTGCCGATAATGCAAGTGAAAGAATCATAACAGTGCATGTTTAATTTATGTACATCATTTGCACCTCTATATTTGCAGGCGAAAATCGATCTCAGTTGTTAGTCTTCAATCAAATGGGACTGACACGTGATCCTCCACGGGGAAACGGAGCATACACCTGTTAGTTAGAACCGATGAAAGTATTTGGATCTGTGTCACTCCGGTCTCCTCTCTAATCTCGGTTCAGTGGAAGATAGACTTGTAAATTAACAGATCGTATACGAAATGGACGGTGTGATATCTGATCTCGTATCCGATTAATAATCAAATTATCTGATATCCGATTAAATTATCAATCAGATATTTTATTCAAATAATTATTTGATTAATATAAATTTAAATTTGATTCAAATTTTAAATCGATAATTATCGGATCTACTTATAGATGAGTTGTGTGAACTGTGCACGAGCGTGGTAAGTTATTTTCTCGAAAAAAAGGATGAAAATTATTTTTATTTTAAGAGAAATTATCAAAAGAACAGACGTCGTCAAAAAAATAAGAGGGCTTATCAAATTAGTGTGAAATTATTATTTCTAAATTATATTTTGATATAAAAAAGAGATAAAAATAACAAAATAACGTGATAAGATTTGAGTTAATTATATATAGAATATGTGTATCTTTAGATATTCATCTATGAATTTATATTCGGTTGAATAATATCTAACACGAATATTTTAACACGAATATTTTAATATTCAAATTCGTATTTAATATCTGATTAAATTATTTATTAAATATTTTATTTAAATAATTATTTAATAAAATAATTATAATTATAAATTAAATTTAACTTTTAAACCGACAATTATCCGACCTAAGGACAGAAGTCAACTTCTTCACTCCAGTGAGGGACAGTGGGTTCAATTTCCGTAGCTGCGATGCGCGACGCATAATTATCGATCTATCACCGGTTCAGATTCAATTGTTTCTCATTATTACATAAAAAATTGTACGGTCAGTGAATTACAAAGAATCCAATGGACGTAATTGATAGTTGCATGATTTCAGTGTTTTAAAACACAGTGTCGTCGTGACTGATATATATATATATATATATATATATATATATATATATATATATATATAAATATATAACTCACGTGCGCCAAAAATGTGTTGAATCTGTGGACGACAGCGACTGCTGTCGGCGATAGTTTCAACATGATTTTTATGAGAGCAAAATTGTAACAATTGAGGGCAAACTCTACCACGTCTCTTGAGAGGGAAAAAAAAACCTCAATGTAGCAAAATAAGTGGCCCATAGTCTGTGTGACGTCATTGTCGACGGTGGTGAAAACGGTGACACCGACAGTTCCAGTTACTCCAATGTAGCAAAATAAGCGGGCCCATAGCCTGTGTGACGTCATTGTCGACGGTGATGAAAACGGTGACACCGACAGTTCCCGGTTCCCTCTGACACGTGCCGTGAATAGAAGGGGAGGGAAAGTTGAACTGTTAACGGGAAGCCATACTTTTCAATGTATTTTGTCAAAACAAGAATCTCTTGTAATACTAAAATGATGTTTTAATGGAGTGCCCGTTGTCTATACAGAGGTGTTTAGCTTTTGTCATTTCTTTCTCGTCCACTTGAAAGAGAAGTCATCAATTTTAAAATATTTTTTTAAGTTTTTTACATGAAAATCATTATTAGACGTGAATATGTAAAAAAATTACTCTTAGAAATGTATTGACATACATATCACTATATAAATTTGTGCAAAAATGCCATCCTAATTAACTTCCGTCGACGAAAATGTGAATATTCCATATAGATTTTGCTATTCCCATTAGTTAGACACAAAATGACAAGAATGCCCAGAGAGAGAGAGAGAGAGAGCACGCGGCGGCGATGCATGGCACCGTGTCACCCTCCCGCAATCGGGGACAGAGATGTCGATCGCGTTGGCGGTGAGAAGAGTGATGAGATCGACCTGGAAGAGGGCCGCCACCTTGGAGATCTTGAGGTCGGTGTAGAAGGTGTTGCCGACGAGGGCGTTGCAGGAGTCGGAGCCTGCACAGGGCTCGATGGTGGACTTGGCTACGATGAGCCACCAGGACGCGCAGAGGCAGAGGAAGAGGGGGAGGTGGAGGCGGAGGCGGGGGGCCGTTGGCAACATGGAGTTAGGGTTTGGCTGCATGCACTTGGCTCTGCTGCTCCCATCCGCTGCCCTTTGTCACTTCGCCCTTCTTCTCACCGGCAGTCATCAAATGCGGCTGGGAGGTCTGCTGGAGGTGGTGAAGGTGCGGGGCCGGCGACGTGGGGGAGGAGGAGTGGACGATATCGGTGGCCGTTGGGGACGAGAAGCGGGAAGGCTCCATGATGGCCAAGGGGCGAGATCTGGTGGTAGGTGGGGGAGGACGACGGCAGTGCCGGCTACGGGCTCTTGCGATTGGGGTGGTAGTCATGCTGCTGCTGCTGATGGCGGTGCTAGTGCGGGGAGGAGGACGGCGAGTAGGGGTGGATGGTGGAGATGGGCCTGGGGAGGGAAGGGGTGTGCGTGCCGCCCTATCCGCCGTCGCCGGCAGCTGGGGGTGTCAATGAATTGGATCCGGGTCGGATCTTTTGCTATCCGAATTCGGATCCGATAAAAGAAGATCCGAATATGATCCGAAGCCGAAATAAAATGTTAATTTGAATCTAAATCTGACCCGAATCCGAATTTAAATTTCGGATCCGGATCTGACCTGAAATCTTACCATTTTTTCTAGATAGTGGGACAGATACTGACTAGTGAAAGCTTGGGCTACCGTCTCTCCTTAGGTCCCCCGTCCCTCGTAGGTGACCTGTCCGGTCGCTCCTCGTTGCCTTCCGCTGTACCGCTGGCTGCTTCGGCTCGACACGTCTTTGGCGGGTCTCTCACGCCACGGATCACCGTTCCCGAGGCTCTCTCCACCGCTGTGCCTGTCCCGTCAGTTTGCACCCATCTCGATGCTGGGTCTCTTTCTTTCCCCTGCTCCGGGTGCGCTCCTCGCCGCGCTGCCTTGGCCGTCCGCCGTGGTGTTCGGCGGTTCTTCTCACGACGAACCCACTCTGCCGCTGTCCTCTCCCCGTCATGTCCTGCGCCTGACGTCTGACTGCGCTTCCTCCCCGTGCTCTGCTGGGCATGTGGCCGCTGAGAGAGAGTACAACACGTGCATTAGAGAACATCAACTCTCATTAAAACCTGTGGAAACGTACAGAGAGTGGACAGAGGGGACAGAAGAGAGGTAGGAAAAAGTGACCTGAGGACAGAGAGAGAGAAAAAGAGACATGCGTCTAGGGTGAAGCTCATGGCCCCGTCGGAGACGACGCAGGAGACTGGGGGGGCGCGTCCCCCGCGGCCTTCCCGTTCAGCCGTGCGAGCAGGTCACGGAAGTGGGGGAGGCACCTGTTCATGGTGGACTCGCAAAGGGAGGGGATGTGCTGGGTGCCGTCGTCGTCGGAGGGTGGGAGAGGCCCCAGGACTTGAGGAGGCGGCGGTGGTTGTACTCGGTGTTGACGAAGGTGATGTGGAAGCCCCGACCATGGAGGAGCTTGGCCAGCTTCAGCATCGGGGTGATGTGGCCCTGCGCTGGGTAGGGGACGCATACGGCGTGCGGCTTCTCTGCACTGTTACCACTGGAGTTGTGGAACCCATCTCTCTCTCTCTCTCTCTCTCTCTCTCTCTCTCTCTCTCTCTCTCCATAGCTGTGAAGCCGTAGGGCTTGCCATGGCAGCTGTGGAAGCCCCCTTGTTGGTTGGGGTTGTTGAGAGGGGGACCGAGTTACTGTGAGTTGAGAGATCACGGCCATAAGGGAACACCCATTTTGACGGTGCACCATGTTGCCTTTCAGGCTTCAGCCATGGAGGAGGATGCCGCAAAACTGCAACACCTCATGCTTCAGAACACAGGTGCTGCTGCTTCCATTGCTCACCCTCCAACCCACACAAGATGATTTTTCTTGGTGGGTGGCAGAGGAACATGTCTCGTCATGTTTGTGTCGAGAGAGATCGAGAGAGATCTAAATTAGAAGTTGTGGACACCGGCGAGGCATCCACAAAGGCTGTGTTAATGTTGCGGCTTCCGCCTGCTCCGCTGGACCCTCTTTGCCGAGGGTAGAGAAGACCGGAGTGGCCTGGGGGAGGATCGCATAGACGAGGGGCAACTGGCAACGGCGTCGGCGGACTGCCTACGGCGGAGGTACCGGAGGTTGCCGGAGAAGGAGTTGTGGGTGTAGATGGGTGCTCCCCCGTCGCTGCCCCGTGGCTCCTCCTCCTCCACCTCCAGGTCTCTCTCCTTCCTCGATGCCGACGCCGACATGACGATGCGCTCCATGGCGGACTTGTCCCCCCTCCTCATCGAGAAGGAGAACGTATTCTTCCGCCGCTCCTGCCGGGCCGCCGCCTTCTGCTGCTGCTTTTGCTGATGGCTCCTGTGCTGCTGCAGCGCCGACAACTTCTGGTCCAGCTTCTTGTACAGCGGCTTCACCTTCCTTACATACTTCTTGAACACCTCCTTTGCCGACGTCGAAGCCGAGGAGGCGGAGGTGCCCGACTTGGTCCCCGCCCTCCTTCCGGAGGTGGACGAGGAGATCCGCCCTTGGGTGGCCACCGACTCGGCACTGTTGCCATTGCCCATCTCCTGTGGTGACTGCCGTTTGCTACGGCTAGGCATCCTTCTTACGGTGGAAGACGGAGGAGAACCGGGTGGCCGATCGCCACCGCGATGTGGAGATGATGGGGATGGGGTTGCTCGCCCCGAAAAGATAGACTTTATGGCGCCCCGATAACTGATCCGAAATCCCTGATTTCGGATCAAAAAAGTTTCGCCCCGATCCGCTCTGATATCTCACAGTGAATCAAATAAGCCGCTCCGAATCCGAAAATAATTTCGGATTCGGATCTTAAACATCTATCGACACCCCTACCGGCAGCCACCGCGGATGACGGCGAACTGGAGAAATTTTGGAAGGTGCCGCACTTGAAGTGCTGGGAGGCGGTGCGAGAGAGATTGGATGCCGAGAAAATGGTGTCGTAGAGGGAGCAAAGGAGGTTGATGGCCTTGGGGAGGCCGGTGTCGGGGTTGGGGACGAGCATGGGCTCCAGGTGCACCCAATACCAGGCCCCCTTCCCGTTGATGGCCTTGTTGCGCACCACCCCCAGCCCCTCATACGGCTTCTGCACGGCCTTCGCCGCCACGTCCTTCACCGCGCCCGAGGACGACGATAGTGGCGGAGGGCGGCGGGGTCGGTAGTGGGGGGGGGGGGCTACTCCGCGAGGAGGGGGCAGGGTGGGGGGGCTACTCCGGCGAGGAGGGGGGTTTCCGATGGGAGGGGGGAGGGTGTTAGAATATATTTTTATTTTATTTTATTTTAACTAGAGATATCTTGATCTTTTCTCACGTCGAGTTAAAATTAACCGTGATTAAATTCTCGGGCAATAACATATGGTTACGGAGATGACATTTTTGCACGAGTAGGGTTTACGTAGTGGTATGTCTGTCAATATATTTTTAAGAGTAATTTTTTTACAAATTCACGTCTAACAATAATTTTCGTACAAAAAAAAATCCTATTCTTTTATTTGTTTTTAACTCTTCAAACAAGTCGGTTGTAGGAATAAGTTCTCCTATTCTACTTATTTATTTTTAAATCCCTCGACTCTTTTCCACTACATGATAATGTCATTGCCATCCGTCTCCTTAAAGAAAAGTTAAGAAAAATTAAGTTAACCTAACCCAATTAACCTAAACTCATAAAATTAAGGTGGAAGTGGATGGAAGCCCCGTTGTCTCCTTCGCACCCGGAACCACGTTCCTTCTCGGTGCAAAAGCCCTTGCCGTCACTGTACTACCTTCGAGGCCTTTTTTTTTTTTTTTTTCCCGTTCATCTACTGCGACCAACAAAGGATCCACGCTCTTCAATAACCGCAGCCAGAAACTGCTTCCATGCTCACCACCACATAGTTTTTTTTTTTTTTTTTTTGTTCTGCCGCAACCTGCAAGAGAACGATGGATGCCCACCCCACAAAGGACAACGGCTATTAATGTGCTTTGTATTTTGTGCCCTTCTCTTTGCCCCCAACTTCGTTTAGGTTTTCTTTTCAGTCACACCCACCGTGGGCATATATCCACCGTGGCCTTGGGTTATCACAACCCCATGGGCTGAGTTAATGGGTCGTGGGCCCAACAGCGCGCCCCCACATGTGGAAGAGAGGCAGCTCTGACAGTCCGAAACCCACGCACCACGTGGGATTAGAACTCCCTCCCCACCTACGCCAAAACTGTGCCGAATCTGTGGATGACAACGATGGCTGTCGGCCAGGTAGTTTTGGATGGCCGGCGAAAGAAAATGTCTTGTTTCTGATCAAATCGAAGGTAAGTTTTCGTTTAACAGTAATTGCCCGACCAGACAACAACCAGAGAAGAAAAGCCGCAGGTGCATGGCTCAAAACCAAACCTCAGCAAGACAGTACATATGATACAGATGAAAAATTCCACACTAAAGATAAAAATTCGTATGTTACGGCATTCGTATCTAAAATAGATGTTTAACAGCAGCTAATTAATTAATGGGATTGTACAGATGAAACCGGATTAATTTATCCGTGCGTGCGTGTGCGTATCTGTTAAGATATATATATATATATATCAGGAGGTAATCAAAGAGGTTATCCAATATTTGATATATGTATTAAGCCGAAAAAACAGCTGGACAACGAGTTGTCAATTACCATTAATTGACATCTCTTTCGGTACGAATTTTTTTAAAACATGGCAAAGTTGTTTTAAGAATACGAAGATTGCAAAGGAGAAAAAAAAGTACACAACTAATGTTAGGCAAAGAGGTTATTATATGGATTAAAAAAATTTGTAGCGGTGTTGCCGTTTTTTTGCTTACTTCATTTAACCACTGCTGTTGGGAGCCATAAAACAGTCAAGGTATGATAAACCCTACATTTGATACCCAACAACGCTTTCAGCCGCCCTCCGAACCACCTTCAAACGAGAACGTGGCAGCAAAGAGAAGACCAACAACTTGTAACAGCATGGTTCTGTTCAATTTGTCGGTTTTACTGTTTGCAAGGCAATGCAACACTTTAAATTTCATATCACATGGCCGCCGCTGACGTTGGCATCCTTAATAAGGAGGAGATAAGCACGGCCCGATGACCAGGGGCTACGGCGGCCTCCACGACCCAGGTGGGCCCCCCCCCTCACCTTTAATTAAATCACGTTGTGATTTTCCTCCGTATCCGAGACACCCGGCCAACGAGTTATATCGTCATCCTCTGGGCCAACAACAGCATCCGCGTGCACGTAACCCCGTTCCAGGTGTCTTGACAGAGCCCACCTGCACATGGGGAGGGCCTCCATCGACACCACCTCCACCGAAGTGGTAGAGGGGCATCTAACGAATGGACGTGTCTCATTTTATCTGTTAGATTTAAATACACTTTTAAGAAAACCTTTTTTTATTAAAAAATATTTTCATTATTTGACTAGTGAAATTGGACACGTTTGAATTGAGAGCACCGCGTCAGACAAGTAATCTCATCTCACCGCCGACAAAGACATGACCCGTGAATCTTTATTTCATGGTCGCTCTCTTTCGTCTACAGAAAATGGTTAATTAATAAACCACCAAACAACTTAGACGCCGCTCTGTGGTAGTGCTTCCCTTGTTTTTTAAAGTGCCTCGTGATATTTTATGGAATTTCGGAAGCATGTCAGCTGACTCGATTTTAATTTCCTACCTAAAATTACTGATGATTAAAATCCTAGATCTAGGTACCAGAATCATCTTTAATCACTTCTAAACTTGGGAAGACCTACCTTAGCCGAACTGACTGAACTTACTTATCGTATTGATCCGTATTAGTTGTCTACGATATTACTCCAGAGAAGGTGATCAGTGTTTTCACCTGTCATGCTGATTCTATTGATAGTTTGGATAATCATATAACTTATTAGACTCGCTTTGATAGCGGGGTTGTCGGTCAGTTGTCGAGAATCGGGGAGAGATAAACCCCGGCGGGACCCACCTCCCCCTCACACAGAAGCAACTAACCGAGAACAGTTACCGTGCTCGACCCTCCAGAGTCGAGTACGGTAACCGTGCTCGGTTAACAAACACGCTCTTAGAGATTTGCCCCTTTTTTTGCCGTCTATTTCCATTTCAGGTGAATAGTATGTTTAGATAGGGATTTGACCGGTGCATCCCTACTAGATGGGTTTCGCGTTAGCGTTATCTCTGTAAATGATCTATTGGATCCCCAAAATTCAGTCCTCTATCCTCTTACTTATTACATATTAAAGGTGTATATAATAAGATCTTAAAATGATCCAAATCCAAAAATTTAAGTTCGGATCCGGATCAGATCCAGATTTGAAATAATATGTAATTTTGGATCCGGGTCATATTCGGATCTATACTTAACGGATCCAGATTCGGATCATAAAGGATCCGATCCGGATCTGACCCATTGACACCCCTACTGGAGGATTAGGAAAATTGAACTTCTCTAGAAGTCATACTTTTCAATATTTTATGTCAAAACAAGAAACTCTCGTAATCAATGTTATCAGAATCGGACCGAAGTCTGAACCCGGACAATGAGCTAGTTCGGTTCGAATCGATTTGACCGTTCAATCGAACTGGTTTGAACCATGATGCATGTCATTATAATATTGATGTATGGTCCGACCCGATTCTATAACCTAAGACAATAAGAAATAAGATATAATGATCAAAATAAATAAACATACATGTATAATTATTAATCCTGATTATGTAACTACTAACTATACAAGTAAAAAAATAATAATAACATGGTTAAATAAATTGACCTTAAAATTTTATAATATTTCATTGATGTTCGCTCTTCATAATTGACATTTATACTCTTTTAAATATTTAAATTTTAAATATATCTAAAATAAAATGATAAATAATAACAAATCAATAATAATAAGATACTTTTGTTCATACATATATATCATTTTGAATATTTAAATATTTTTATATTTTTTGAAGAGTGAATCGGATCGAATCGATTCGAACTGATTCACCGATCGAATCGCGATTCGTCCGGTTCGTCCCATTCTTCAACATTAGATCGGATTAGGTCTAATCGGATCGATTCCTAGATCGGTTCACGATCGAACCAGTTCAATCGATCGATCCGATCCAATTATGATAACACTGCTTGTAATACGAAAGTGATGTTTTTAATGGAACGCCCATTATCTCTATAGAGATGCATATCTTTTGTCATCTATTCCTCGTGCATTTAAAAAAATGAGATATTAAAAAAAGTAGAGTTCGAACAAAAATAAAATAATAAAATATTTAAAACAATAAACTATTATTGTTGTGTATCTTTTCCATACCGGTACATTTCTAATATTGTGCACCTGACCTTCCCCTTGGTCTATTTAAGTCGATACAGGAGCTCTGCCATATGCCATCCCCAGTTCCCCACTCCACAGTCATCAACTCCAGCAGTTCCTCTTCACACATACACCACACACGTACGCCATGGCTTGCCAACCACTGATCCGCACCCCTGTCGTGAGTCTCGTGACACGCACGCGCACCACTTTGATCCCTGCAGGAAGGAAGCACGTCCGGCTTCTCCACCATGAGGTCCATCAGATCTCCCCACGGGGGGCTGTCAGGTGCAGCGGCGGTACCGCCGCCGGGTGCTCGGACGTGCCCTCTCCCCGGCGGTCGGCGAACTACCAGCCGACTCTGTGGCACGACAGCTTTATACAGACCTTGACGAGCGATCGCGAGGTGAGCAATGCCTACATGCGATGATTATATGCATTCAAGCTATATATATATATATATATAGAGAGAGAGAGAGAGAGAGAGAGAGAGAGAGAGATGTACAGTACGGTCGCTGCAGTTAATACGGCCACACTCAGCACCCCGCACGACGTGGGTTTCGTTTTTTCTTTTTCTTTTTCTTTTTTCAACCGTTGGATGAAGATCCAACCGGTTGCTTGCGGGATAACATCAGACCGTATCAATGACCTTTTTAATATATATATTTATGTATATAATCCTTTCCCATTAATCTGCGCCTGTTACACCTTCTAACCCGTGGTGCAGGACGCGCCCCACATGGCCAAGCTGGAGGAATTGAAGGAGCAGGTGAGGCGCTTGATCGGCGATGTAGCTGGGGCTGCAGCGCCAAACCAGCTCGAGCTGCTCGACGACGTCCGCCGCCTCGGGGTGGCATACCACTTCGAACGGGAGATCGAGCTCGCCCTCCACGCTTTGTCCACGAAGCTGGAGGACGTGCTGCAGGAGCTGGACGGGGATCTCCTTCACACGGCTCTCCTGTTCAGGCACCTCAGAGAGCACGGGCTCGCGATCCCACAGGGTGAGTGGACAAATTAATATATTCTCCAAAAGAAAAAAAGTGTAATTACATATATACCCTCATATTCTACTTCGTACCTTTATGTTTTTCATATTGCCATGTATATAGGAATATTAAGGATAATTATTTTAGTTATACCTCGCATAGTCATATTTTACTATATACCTTAAATTCCACTTCTTGTATTCTTGTGTGTCGGTGCAACTCTAGAAACCATTAGAATATTATTCACAGAGGTCGAACCCAACCCAACCCCCCCCCCCCCCCCCCCCGCCGCCCTTTGTGCCGTACCAAGAGGCACGAAGTTTCCGAGATTTTTAAACAAGAGCATGCACCCGTTGGGCTTGTTGGGGTCCAAGGCCTCTGTCGCGGGAACTCCTGGAAGATAGGATCCGGTTTGGACAATTTCCCTGCAGGGAGAAGCATGAGTTTACGAGGCTAGGGGTGTCAATGGATTGAATTTGGGTTGAATTTTTGTGATTCAAATCTGAATCTAAGAGCCCAAGATCTGAACTTGATCCTAACTCGGAACGAAATGGTATTTCGGAATTCGGATCTAACTTAGTGTTTCGGATCCTGATCTGATCCGACCGATCTGAAATCCTAATGCCTATATTTTGTACATGTAGTGGGATAGGGAGATCCGAATTTGCATATCAGGATCTAGATCCAGATTTTCCGGGTCTCAAGTGGAAACGAGCACCATCGTCCAGCATTCCATAACGAGATCTTGCAGTGAGTAATGACCTGCCGTAGATAATAGACTAAAAAAAACATGAAAAGAATCAAACGTATATGCTTCAATAACAGCTGCAACTTTTCTGATTAAAATATGACAGCTAATGCAACTGAAAAAGAAATAACAAATAAAAAGTTGCAGTGTGATCATTGTTTTGCTCGTCATGAGAAGAAACAAGTGCATCTTGATGCTTTTTCTAGGGCAGCCCGGGAAATATAAATATATATATATATATGTATGGGAAATGTTTACATGGGGTCGGCCCCATGTAAATTTATCATGGTGTCAGAATCTGGGCCCTCAATCCCATGTGATCAAGGACTCAGATGTCGGCACCATGACAAATAGTTATAGTGTCGGCCCCATGTGAACATCTCCCTCTCTATATATATATATATATACAAGACTGAAAACAATTCTCGGGCATTTCTCACCTATTAGTAGCATTGGTTAGTCAACATATGTTTACTAGACTTCCAACCCAAATTAAGCACCACCAAGTACCCAAAAATGGACCTCGATCCTAAAGTTTACCATTTACATAATGATTTCCTTATTTCACTTATATGTCAAATGGACTATACTTTTTTACACATCGGTTAATCAGATCATCTGAAGCTTGATGTTGGCTATTTATTTGGGAATTTCCTAATTGGTAAACTTTCAATTCAGATGCAAGGCGTTTGATGGTCTGGTAAAGGGTGAGCTATTGATGTTCTTCATATGCCTTCATTGTGGGTGATTTACCCTGTCTTGTGTATATTCTGATGCCAAGCCATATGAGAAGAATGGTCATGCTTGCTTAATTAGGCCATTCATGAACCTGAATGAAATTATATATATATATATATATATATATATATATATATATATATATATATGAATGTGAAACATCACCACTTCAAAAATCCACTGAACATTCTAGTCCATATCAAATAGTCTTACCTCAAAGAGAATGCCCTTGCTACACAGGGTATTTGCATACCCTGGGTGTGCATCGAGTTTTTCTTAAATATGATGAGATGGGTCATCTCATTTACTCATTCATGCAGTTCAACCCATCATCGAATGACTTAAAAAAATCAAAAAATAATAATGATCAACTTATAATTTTTTTTAAAATATTAAGACGAATAATTTCGTCTTTGTCTTCTTGAATTTTTGACCGTCTGATAAGGAGTTGGATATTTATATCACATCTCATCATATTTCTCAAAAATAAAAAAAAAACTCACTGCACAACACCGAGTGTCTGGTAAGGAGTTAGATTGTTCATGGGTTGAGCCAAATTTGATCCAATATTTATTGAGTTGAACTTGTCTCTTAATTAATCACTTCACGTGGTACCAGAATTATATGTGTGAGAGGTCATGCCGGAGCTTTGTGTGTACAATCCCCTCATCCCCCTGGCCACACTCTGAAACAAATTGAGACATGGGGGATTAATTTTTGTGTGCAAAAATTCCCATTATCTGTGACTGATGAAAGAAGTGTATATATGTAAATGGGTGCCCCTTTGGATGCAGATATTTTTGATGGATTCAAAGACGAGAACGGAAGCTTCAAGAGATCCCTCATCGGTGACGCCGACGTCGAAGGGATCCTGAGTTTGTACGAGGCTTCTTTTCTTGGCTTCAAAGGAGAATGGGGTTTGGAGGAGGCGAGGGCCTTCGCCACGGACGGGCTCAAGCAGTTCCTCCATTCAGGTGGCGACTCATACGCGGTGCCTGCGGTACTCAGAGAGAGGGTGGAGAGTGCACTGGAGATGCCACTGCATTGGAGGGTGCCGAGGCTCCACACCCGATGGTTCATAGATGTCTGCGAGAGGGATCAGGCGAAAGGGGTGAGCCCGGTGTTGCTCGAGCTTGCCAAGTTGGATTTCAACGTGGTGCAGATGGTGCACAATGCAGATGTAAAGGCAGCTTCCAGGTGGGTAAATATTTATTAAGGTTCTTCTTCGTCTTAAAAATAGCTAGAATGCTTGTTATGTTCGTTTCACATGAGAGATGATCAAATTTATATGATACTAATTGTAGAGCAAAAGTGCCCGTAAGAAATTAAGATCGGATTAGATATGGGTTTCTAAATTGTTTTCTGCATCTCTCTCTCTCTCTCTCTCTCTCTCTCTCTCTCTCTCTCTCTCTCTCTCTCTCTCTCTCTCTCTCTCTCTCTCTCTCTCTCTCTCTCTCTCTCTCTCTCTCTCTCTGTGTGTGTGTGTGTGTGTGTGTGTGCGCCAACATATGTATTATATATGGGCAAATTGCATTTAATCATGAATTGTACATTAATTTTCAATGTCTCTAATAATTAGGTGGTGGGAGGACCTTGGACTTGCAAAGTTGCATTTTGCTCGAGATCGAATAATGGAATGTTTCCTTTGGACGGTAGGATTAATTTTTGAACCTCAGTATTGGGAGTGTAGACGTGGAGTTACGAAAGTTCTTGCTTTGCTAACCACCATGGATGACGTCTATGATTTGTATGGCTCAATAGATGAATTAGAGTGCTTCACTAAGGTTGTTGAAAGGTACTAAAACCACCCTCCTCTTAATTTGATCCTCTGTGTGTGTGTGTGTGTGTATATACATATATACAGAGGATGCATTCCTATAGTTACATAATTAATAACCATTTCAAATTGAATCGTTTATTAGATGGGATGTTCATGCAATGGAAGAACTTCCAGATTTTATGAAGCCATGTTTTCGAGCAATTTTCGACACGACTAATGAATTGGCTGACCAGTGCCTTAGAAGGAATGGCTTCAATTGCCTGTCATATTTAAAGAATTCAGTAAGTTTTCTTTTCCCGATCGATATAGAAACAGTGTATTTATATATATATATACACTGTTTCTAATTAATAAAAGAAAGAAAGGAGTCATTTACAATACATTTACGTACTCCTTGTATCCATAATATATACAGTGGATCCATTTCTGCAAGTCTCAACTTAAGGAGGCAAGGTGGTATCACAGCAAACACATGCCAACCCTTGGAGAGTACATGGAGAATGCATTCATATCAATAGCAGGCCCCGCGATATTAACCCACGCTTGCTTCCTATCAAGTGAGGACATCTCCATACAAGTTTTAGAATCCATGAATGGAGACTACGGTGATCTCATTCGATGGTCTTCTGCTATCCTTCGCCTTGCCGATGATCTGGTGACATCTACGGTATGGAAATTAAGATATATATATATAAACTGGATCATCCCATTACTATTTTCATAGTTGCCTAACTTACACATACATACAGACATACATATATCATTATGTTTGCTATGCAGGCAGAGTTAGAAAGAGGTGACGTCCCTAAATCCATACAATGCCATATGCGCGACTGCAGTATTCCTGAGGCAATGGCTCGAGAAGACATCAAGGCTTTGATCAGTGACACGCGTGTGGAGATGAATGGAGAGCTTTCACCTGATCATCACAAGCGTTTCCCGATGTCATTTGTGAAGCTCGCCATGAATCTTGCAAGAATGGCACAATTCATGTACCAATATGGAGATGGACATGGTGTTCCAGACAAGGAAACAAGAGACTCCATAAATTTGCTGTTGATTGAGCCCATACGGCCGGTGATGAGGTCAATTAATTAATTGACTTGTAATTAAGCTCGACGTCCTGGATAGCTATGAGTATGAGCTACGTACGGAAACAGATGCTGATTCGGCGACACAAGCGATTAATTACATGATCCTAGCTACAAGGCTAGCTAGCGAGCTAGGGAAACACTAAGAGGACTCCAATTCCATGCCAGAGAATGGAAGGAATGATGCATTAATTAATTAATTAGCAGACTTATCCCATCTGTTTTTCTTTTTTTTAATCCTATCGTTTCAAAATAGATATATATGGATAGATATTTGTGTAGTGGTTTAATTGAATATATATATATATATATATATATATATATATATATATATGAAGGGTGCCGTCAGTTTGTTCAATAGAACTTTATCATGAATCATCTGTTGCTTTTGTAATATATTATGTGTAATCCTAATGCATGTATTTACTGTGTGATTCGAAAATAGATCCGAATTACTTTAGAACTTTTGGCTTTAATGTTTAATATTTGTGTTTACGAATGTGGATCCAAACATGGATCCGAATTTATCCAAAAAAATTCTGAGTATGAAATGTACCGTGTCTATTGACTAGATCCGAAAAAGATTTATTGGGCCCGAAGGATCTCATCGAGAGATTCGACAAGATTGACAATTATTAAAGTAACATTATTTTGAATGGTGATTTAACTAACTAACGGGACAATATGTGATCATTTAATGAATGTACAGCAGACTACGTTATTTCATTTGAATTGGGAGATCCGGGTCAGATTCGGATACGAAATTGAAAATTTTGGATCTCCCTCCCTGACTTACTACCTATCGAAAACATATATACATTGATATTTTGGGTCAGATTCGGATCAAAAAATTCTAAGTTCAGATTTAATTAGATCTAGATCTGTAATGTCATTTCACTTTGGATTGGGATCAAGTTTGGATCTTAGACTATCAAAATCCAAATTTGGATCATAAAAATCTGACCGAAATTCGATCTAGTTTACTTGCGAGAGGAAGCATCTTTGTTTGTAGGAGATATGGTGCTATGATCGTTTTAAATTTAGTCTAAGTGGATCATATTTTACAATTTTACTATCTTTAGACCTTATGACTTATATGGGTCATGGTGAGGTCTTTTTTGTAATTCTTCATCTCTTTCTTTGGCCCCCACTCGCTACATAAGTGAGGGAGGAAGAAAGTGGTGACAGGAGTCACTGCCATTAGGGGTGAGCATGGTTTGATTTGTTTGGTTTGAAGAGAATTTTTTTCAAATCAAATCGAATCGAATTAACGCTTCAACCCGAATCAAACTAAATCAAATTACTTTGAAACCAAATCAAACCAAACCGAATTAATTCAGTTTAGTTCGATTTGGTTCGGTTTGAACTATATTCATCTCCCTTTTAGAAATTAGATTGGATTCAAATAAGATTAAAGAAAGGTGAGGTAGAAAATTTTCTACCAAATAAAATAAATATTAAAAATGTAACATAAAAAGTTATAACTTGTAAGAACAAGCTACATAACATTTTCACATAAAAAATTAAGAACTTCAGTTACAATAAAATGGAAGGTAATTTGAAATCTATTTCATAGAGTCAGAAACCCCATCAGGATGGCAGAGATTATACTTTTTGAATTGTGGTTTATAGTTACATATACACTTATATTAACTTGACAAAAATATATTTAAATTCAGGCTATTCGGTTTGGTTTGGTTCCTATACTTTAAAATCAAACCAAATCAAAAATTTTAAGACGGTTCGATTTGAACCTAAATCAAAAAAATTTTAAATTTCAACTCAAATCAAATCGAACCAAATCTATCGGTTCGATTTGATTTTCAGATTGAACCCGAATAATGATTAACCCTAGCTACAATTGCAGCATGCCGCACAACCATCCGCCATCGACTCCTATGCTCCTCACTGTTGCACTGTGGCACACACTGCCCCGCCCCATCTAGTCTCCTCGTTTCTCCTCGGCCCCCGTCCTTTGTCTGCGCTCCCCGACTTGATGGTGTTCGCCTTCCTTGACGGTGGGAAACCACAATCCTAGTGCGAATCCGCCACCCCCCCCCCCCCCCAAACTAAGAGGAGGGTTTCTCCCTTTCGATTTTAAATTGGTGTCGGGAGACGTGGAGCCCCGCTTCCAAGCTTCAAACTAGCGAGCCCTTATTTGCTTCAGCTTTGTCTTTTGCGGTTGTGCCCTTGTTTATAGTTTTTTTCCCCTTTTTTTTCTCTGATGCATGATATCCAGAAACGGCAAGTACATGCTTTGCAGGTTTGCTCGGTACATAGCAATGGCAACTGAAGCGGCAATAGATTCTACAAAGAAAGCTAATCCCATCGGTTACACCCGCGATGGTTCCGGATTCAACTTCAAAGTTCCAAGTGATGGGGAAAGAGAATTCCATTTCTACGATATGGGCTGCAACTCATATCAATGACGGTCTTCGGAACAATTGGCCTCGCTTATCTCATTAAAGGCAGGCAAGTGACCGGGTTGTGTAAGTAGCACCACAGGAGGTTTAGAACGCTCCACCCCCTTCAGACAAAGGGCTTTGGGACCCGCAAAGGGGGCAAGAGTTAAGTAGTTAATTGTTTGTGATTGTTGTGTCTCACTTGTATCGGATTCTACTATACTAGCTTGGTTTACATCCCCTGGTCATGTAGATACCACCTTAGTAGGTCTCTGTTTTTACTATTTTTTATCGCACAGTTATTAGATTTCGATTGTCGATCACTATAGGAATTGTGTTTCTGAAACTATGATTTTTTAGTTCTCAAGTAAATAAGACACCAAAGAGAAAGATGACATTGGGTGGGAAATGCTCAAAAACACCAAAGCATTGGCAAGAACATGACCTATGGAGGGGATATATATATGTAAGTCAAAGAAATTTTCTTTGGATGAAGGGCTCAAGGTACTCTCTTGTGTTATTTTTCTAATTGCTCGGTGCTTATAGACATGCATGCCTTGAGCATATTTTATTTCTAATTTGAGTTTGCTGATGAAAAGCCCTGAAATGACTCAATACATGAAGGACTCCTTTTGATTGGCTGTGCCATATTTGTGGGCTAGTGAGACTACTCAGCATAATGTTTAAGAAACAGTGATACAAGTAGATCATGAAACTTAGCATAGCAGCATTTGAATGAGAAAATTACCGCTTCTTGATAAAATGTGTCTAGATACTAATCCAAGATGGGGGATGATTTCGACACTGAATGAATGTCAGATATTTGTTCATTTAAAAACTAGTTTATGAAATTGAGCTAGCTAGCTAGCGTCTGAGAACAAAGTAATATCTTCAGGATTTCCTATCTATCTATAATTTAATTTGGAGGATATATATATATATATATATAAGAAAATTTGGAGTATTTTTTTCTCCAAAAGTTGGTGAAAAACACATTCATGGAGCAATATTTATTAGAGATATCGGGGTTATCCTTAAATTTCTTGATTGGATCAAAAGAATCTACTAGCATTTCTCTTCTCCGAGAACGATTTTAGTCCACTTGTGTCAAAAAAGTCAAGTCTAACAATTGTGCCATCACTTCACATTTTTTTCTATTTTTTCTGTCATTTAATTTTTAAATTAAATGACAGAAATTAAAAGCAAACTTAAGTTAATTTGGAGATCCACACACCCCAAAATCCATCTCGGATTGAATGCTACACACTGAACTTATGTTATTCAACTCAGATCAATCAATTAGAATTGTTTTTGAGTGCCACACCCCCCCTCTGTATCCATGGAGCCTCACTCTCACAAGAATAATTACTTGTTGCTTCACGCATGATATCCGAGTCCTAATTGGACCAATGAGATTCGGGATGTGTGGGAGTTCCAAATATTACTAATGTCATAATTTATTGACCCGATCGTACCGATCACAACCTGATACGGCATCATACCATTACACATCGAGACAAAATAACCCCTTTAACATAATATTATAACTAAAACCTAAAGTCTTAAGTGTTATATATTATAACTACATTATATATGTTTTATAACATATATATTATACCTAATATATTATTAACTTAATTGATTAGGTGTGTTGTTTAAATCTATAAGGTCTTGAATTCAAATCTGACTGGTTTCATATTTATTACAAAAATTTTGGTGTAAAAAAAATGCACAAAACATACATACTGCACGTTTCCAACTGAGACCATCATGTAAAACTGAAACATATCCAACTAGCCTACCTATTAAATAATATTAATATAAAATAAAACATTTAATATTTAAAATAATATAAATATCACATCGATTACGTACCACACACTGACCGTACCAATCACCTGTTAATACGATCCAATATGTGCAATGCAAGATGTACCATACTAATTTGTCAAACTTTGACTCGTATGTACATATATGTCGAAAGTGGTTTGTATTTATTTCAATCATGTTCTTCGGATATTTTGGCGTATATATACACAATGGAATATTCTTGGCTCATTCATATCTATAAGAAATATGGACCTTTAGATTACATACTCCCATGAGAATCGTCTAACTTTATTCTCTCTTTTATGTTCCTCTACTAAACTTCGCACAAGTAACCAAAGTTTTTGTATACCTGCTACCGAATACAAGATGAACCAGAAGCTAGTCACCCCAACAAAAGACCTTTCCCAAGAACTAAACTGGAGGGCATATAAGCTGATCAAATGCCATAGAAAAAGAGATTTCGACTGGACAAAACTTAGATGCTACACAATCCTCATCCACAGTTTGTGGGAAGCTCATTATACATAAGAATAAACTGCAGAGGTGAAAATGTCTGAATGACGGAACAATTGGACAGACATAGTAAGCTCCGAGAGTCATAACATCAAAAGGGCTAAGTGATCGTATATTCCCAATTTCCGTGATCCCAAATCACAAAAATGCAAACGCCATGATGTCAAATATAATCAAACTACATTTATTTCTCATCAAGTATTCATCAAATCCCACAAAATGATCATATTTTTTCAATACAATCATTTATTTGTTTCTATTGTCGGTCACACAACTATGACCAAGAATCTGACAAATCCTGCAAAATAGCATAATGGTCCAAATACCACCATCCAAAAGATGTTTCAAATATCATCTAAACCATCAGCACAGCTTCTGTAGCTATTGGACAGAAAAAACCGGTAACATACAAACTGATACGTATTCCACCTAGAAAACTCAACAGGCTCAAAGCTAGAAGGAACATGCTTCAAGTTTTACCTTGTGGCAGAGTGGCCGTCAAGGGGCCTTCTCTAGTGTCATAATCATTCCAAGTACAACAAGGAACTCCTGCTGAAGATACACTGTTTCTTAAGTCAGTGCTAAAATGAAAAAATTCTATCCTATTTGTAATGCTGAGAGACTTCCCAGACAAGCTTATCCATAAATTGGCACTTCTTGCCAAAGCCCCAGCCAGGATTACTCTGCATGAGGGATATTACATTAGAAACAATAATCACAACTGGAATATCATTCTAGACAGTTCATATCTCAAATATCAAGCCGAATCAAAAAGATATCAGCAGAAGCATTCAATCACAGTAAAGAAATAGATGAAAAAAAACCAAGATAAGTACTTAAATGCTTTAAAAAGCATAGTATAATGGTAAACAAAACCTACTTCCTCTACACCATGCCAAGAAGCAAGATATCCTCATTCTAAAAGATTATGATAAAATGAAAGGAAAGATAAGAAACCAAGGAAAAAAATGAGAGAAAGAAAGGAAACTAAGGAAGAAAAGATGACATGATGAAAAAGGGACTACGACCATAAATTATCTGTTATACAAGGAGCTACAGGTTTTACCCCTCTTTGTAGTTTCTTCTCAAAAGTTACGTATTTAGAACTAAACACTTGCATATGTTCATGCATATAAAAAGAGAAGACAAGACGTGATAAGCAAGGAAAGATGGAAGTATAGAACATAGGTGGGTCAATGAAGGGATAATGTAGGGAGTAGATGATGATTGTTAGAATAGTCTCGTATTGCTAAAATGTAATGTGCTTGTAATAGTGAAGCCCTCTCCACTCAACACCTTAAGATTTTGAGTTAGATGGCCCAATACAATAAACTCTAATGTGATATCAAAGCCCATGGTTATGATCTGGCCGCACACCCCGTGTTTGTCATAGTCCACGTGACAGAACCTAAATCGACCTACATGTGAGGGGGCATGTTAGAATAGTCCCGTATTGAAAACGGGCTAAAATATAATCTGTTTATAATAGTGGAGCTCTGTTCACTCAACACCTTAAAGTTTTGAGTTGAATGGCCCAATTCAATAAACTCTAATAATGATTTATACTAAACCCAATAGCATGAGTCACGAGGTTTGTTTAAATATTTTTTAGGAGAAAGTTCTCAGCAGTAGAAGCGAATTTACCAGCTTCATTTAGCAGGTTTCTAGTCCTTAGTTTTTGTTGGAGTTGTACTTTATCTTTCTAGTTATGTACTTGTAATTTCTGTTGTACGTCAATTAGTAATAACAGGGGACATGAATAATGAGGAATAAAAGCGCTTTATTTTAATTGCTTCCATATTCAGGTGGGTGCGAACGGATATCTTGTCACAGGTTATGTAATGTGGTCCCAGCAGCAGACCCACCCACTCCTAGGAATCTTAGGTTTCAAATTCCTGTGAAATAGGAAACCCCTCGCGCCCCGCCCACCCACTCTCAGAATCTCTGTGAACACAGACCCAACCATCCCCCTCTTTCTTTGACTGTATCTCTCTGCACTGAGAAATTTCATCTTGCGCTCTCTATGCCTAGGGCTATAGTATATCTAAGCCGTATATGAAGAATCTCAACATATGATGATTCAGAAGGTGACTCTAAGCGGTGAGAAACCTAGTGACGATTGGTGCAGTCAGTGGGTTTGAATGTGACTCTTAAGACTGATGTGATTATGTACTAGCATAGGACAGAGATGGCCTATTGGTTTGGGAGTCCTTGTGGGGAGAGTCCCCACTAGGTAGCTATGCTGGCACCATATAGTCATCCTTGGACACAATTTGGCAGGTGAACAATGATGTGCGGTAGCATCGCAGTGGTATGTGTGTACACTCGGATTGCCATGATATTGGGAAGGGAAGCCACATGATATGTTGCCATATTGGCACCATAGTATGCATTCTGATTGCACCTCACATGATGAGGGACAGAAAGTAAATATGTTGAAAGCAATGTTGCAGGATAGGATTCCTTGATGTAGCCTGATGTGGGAAGTGAGCGGCCCAACTGCAAAAATCATGCTGGCACCCTATTATATGCTTCAATTGCATGCAATAAGCATAGTGTGTGACAGTCACATGGTGTGACAAATATCCTTTGCATTACCAATAGGAGCAGATCATCGTTTAGCATCAGTCACACTAGTGCAAGTCATAAGCATACAAGATGCTATTAAAGATGTGGATCCAAAGTGCACGTACTGGGTAGGCAACTGCCCCTGAAAAAATGTGTGAGAAATTTGGCGCTGTTATGCATAGAACAATGATCATGGAAGTAATCATATAAGTACTAGGGCTGCAAGTGTGTATGTGTCAACTTAGGCCCACTCAGTTCAACCAAACCATTAGGTCAGATTGAACCCAAATAGTAAATAGCATTCCAACTTAAGGAATTTGGAGATATTCAAGATGCAGATGCCTAAAAACAATAAGCAGTGCCCATGTCAGCCAACAATAATCTATATAAATGACAGGGAGAGGAAGGGAGATAGGGAGGGAGAATGGGGAGAGAGAGAGAGAGAGAGAGAGAGAGATTTTGCTTCCTGGCTTTCGAATCAAGACTATAAGCAGTACCCATGTCAGCCAACCATAACCTATATAAACTGACAGAAAGAGGGAGGAAGAAAGAGTGTGTGTGTGTGTGTGTGTGTGTGTGTGTGTGTGTGTGTGTGAGAGAGAGAGAGAGAGAGAGAGAGAGAGATTTTGCTTCCTGGCTTTCTAATATTCAAAGGGTAAATCAATTAGCATTAGCGAGTAAAGAAGAAAGTTAGACACAGATCAAAAAAGTTATAAAACTCCATAGGATTGGGGGAATAAGTACATGAAAAATTCCTTCAAGTAACCAGCAACTAAAAACATGAAACAGCACAGTGATCTAAGATATCATCATCAATGTGACGCGGCGGCGACGTAGAAGTGGATCGACGGCACTCTAATATCACGAACAGGACGGAAACGGATAAGCTGCTACCTCGCGCAGCTCGGCCTCACGCCGGACGGTCTCACACCGGGCGACACTCAAACTCACAAGGAGAAAGAGGGAAGGGAAATACAAGAGAGGGAGAGCTCTTACACACACAAACAAGCTTTCATTCAATTCTTTTCATTCATATCTCGTAACACATCCCTTGGCCTCCTTATATAGGAATAAAAGGCCATAACATAGATACCATCTAACTTCCACTAATTGGGTTTATATCCTAACCTAACAAGACAAACCCACCAACCCACTAATGACTTTGTTGGTTTAACAAAATTAAAATACAAATAACTTTGACCAGCCTTGCCTAATAAAACAAAAGTTGATACATCTAGTAAAACATGTATTTTACACACGTACAAATACTCAATACTCAAAGATATAAATATACACAAGTATATCTACTCAGTATGTCGGGTCTTCAATCGAGTCTCCGAGCCATAAGCTCGGTGCAGTCGGGGCGGTGCGGCGTCGGCTCCGAGTAGTAGGCCCGGTAGTGGACCCGGTGTCCCCACCAACCCTCCCGGGACGGCTGGAACTCGACTCCGTCGAGTAAGGGGGGACACTGCTGTGGTAGTGCTCCAGCAGATCTGGATCGAGGCGCTGGAGATCTTCCCGGCTGATCCAGGAATCATCAGAAGGTGGACGGTCCCGCCAGCGGATAAGGTAGCGCTGGTACACCCTGCTCCGTGTAGTGGTCACCTGCTCATCCAGTATCCTCTCAATGTGCTCGCGCGGTGCTCTCGAGGCTGTGGGACACACAGGGGTGGGCTCACTCTCAATGGGAGGAGAAGGCTCGAAAGGGTCACTAGGAATCGCTGTGGGTTCCTTGTAGGCACTAGGTCTGCCACATTAAAAGTCGAGCTAATCCCATATTCGGAGGTAAGTCCACAACATAAGCATTGGAGCCAATCTTCCGCAGAATTGGGAAGGGTCCATCACTACGGGCTTGCAACTTTTTAACGGCTCCCGAGGGGAGTCGTTCGGGTCGAACCCGTACCATAACCATGTCACCTTCTTGAATTCATGGTGACGCCTATGCGAATCAGCCAAGCGTTTGTAAGTTTCATTACTGAGGTTTATTTGCTTGCTAATTGACTCATGCAGACTTGTGACATGCTGTGCAAATTCCTCAGCTGACTTGGATGTTCTAGACTCGAGTGGAAGGGGAATGAGATCCACAGGTTTCCTAGGTTTGTAGCCATGCACGACCTCAAATGGACTCATACCTATGGACCTATTGATGAGCTGTTGTATGCAAATTCGGCTCTGGGCAAAAGAAGATCCCAAGTGCCGGGAATGATCCCCTACAAGACACCTCAACAGATTTCCTAAACTCCTATTGACGACCTCGGTTTGCCCATCAGTTTGGGGGTGATAGGCAGTGGAAAATTTCAGTTTGGTGCCAACTAGGTGCCAAAGTGTCTTCCAAAAATAGCTAGTGAACCGACATCTCGGTCAGACACGATGGTTTGGGGGAGACCATGCAGATGCACGACTTCATCAAAGAATAAATGGGCTACTCTAGATGCATCAGATGTTTTGGAACATGCAATGAAGTGGGCCATCTTAGAGAACCTATCAACGACAACAAAGATGGAATCATGCTTGTGAGCAGTGCGAGGTAAACCAAGGATAAAATCCATACTCACATCAACCCATGGTCGATCAGGAACGGGGAGAGGAGTGTAGAGACCAGTGTTCTGTTTGACCTGTTTGGCCATCGTGCATGTCCTACACTGGGCTACAATCTTGGCCACATCTCTCTTCAGGCCAGGCCAATAGAAGTGCTCCTCCACAGAATGGATGGTCTTGTTGCGGCCAAAGTGACCAGCAAGACCTCCAGCATGCATTTCCAAATCAGGAAGTCCCGAACAGAAGTCCTCGGGACACAGAGTTGCTGCCCTCGAAATAGAAAATCATCCTGGAGTAGATAGTCATAAAAGGCTGTCGAGGGTCCAGCAGACAGAGCAGAGTAGGCAGGGCCCAAAATCAGGGACACTCTCCATAGAGTTCCTTCATGCGGTCAAATCCGTGACCTCTACCCGAACAGTGGAAAGAAGGGAGACCCTTCGACTCAAGGCGTCGGCCACCTTATTGTCCTTTCCAGCTTATGCTTTAGGACAAAGGTGAAGGACTGGAGGAATTCTACCCACCGACCATGCCTAGGGTTTAAGCCCTTCTGAGAGCTAAGGAATTTCAGAGCCTCGTGGTCCGAATATAAGACAAACTCTTGAGGTAAGAGATGGTGTCTCCAGTGTTTGAGGGCTTGGACCACGGCATAAAACTCCTTATCATAGGTGGAGTAACGAAGCTTTGCATCAGAAAGCTTCTCACTGAAATAAGCCACGGGGTGGCTTTCCTGGCTGAGCACTCCTCCTATTCCTACGCCAGATGCATCACAGGATATCTCGAAGACTTTTGAAAAGTCTGGCAGGCGGAGGACAGGGGCTTAGGTCATGAGCTCCTTTATGGCACGAAAGCCTGGGAGGCGGCTTTGGTCCACTCAAAATTTCCCCTTACAGATACAATCCGTAATGGGTGCCATAATGGTGCTAAAACCTGAATGAAGTGTCTGTAGAAAGTGGCTAGCACATGAAACTTCGAACGTCATGGACATTCTGGGGCTCTGGCCAGTCTATATGGCTCGGACCTTGGATTGGTCCACAGACACTCCATGACTTGAAACCACAAATCCGAGAAAAGTGACCCGGTCTGTCATGAATTCACATTTAGCAAGGTTGAACAAACAGGTTTCTCTCCTCAAAGTCTCGCAAACTTCCCTCAAATGGTGGATGTGATCCTGAGGGTTGTGAGCTATAGATGAGAATGTCGTCAAAGTAGACGACAACAAAGCGACCAATGAGAGAACGAAGGGCTTCTGTCATAAGCCTCATGAAAGTGCTGGGGGCGTTGGATAGCCCAAACGGCATGACGAGCCACTCATACAGTCCTTCTTTTATTTTGAAGGCTATCTTCCACTCATCCCCTGGTCGAATCCGGACCTGGTGGTAGCCACTTTTCAAGTCAATCTTGAAAAAGATGGTGGCTCCACTCATCATGTCAAGCATGTCATCAAGGCGGGGAATGGAAAATCTGTACTTGACAGTGATTTTGTTGATGGCACGGCTGCCAACACACATCCGCCAGGTGCCATCTTTCTTTGGTGTGAGCAAGGCAGGAACAACACATGGGCTCTTGCTCACCCTGAGGAAGTCCTTTTGGATAAGGTCCTCGACAATCCTTTGGAGCTCAGCATGCTCCTTGGGTTCAATCGGTAGTGGGGAAGGTTGGGTAGGGTGGACCCAGGGACAAGATCAATAGCGTGTTGAATGTCACGCATGGGAGGGAGTCTAGAGGGCAAATCCTCTGGGAAATGTCTGGGAAGTCCTGCAGAATGCCTGGACCTCAGGGTGGGACTGAGACCTCGGGACTCCTCGGGGTGAATGGTGACAAATAACAGCCCAGACAGGGGCACCTTCGACAACCTCCTATTCAGCTCACGACACCTATGAAGTTAGGCGCCTAATCGGGTCATGGTCAACCTTAGGGGCCTAGGGATGGATATGACAGGTGTAGGAGAGGAGGGCATGAGAAGCTTCCCTTTGGTGGGGGTTGGGGCATTCTCCTGAATTTTGGGGGGATGCAGCGGGTGTGGAGGTAGGACTCTTTCCCGTGGCCACCTTTGGGGGTGTCGGGCACAACTGAATCCTCTTTCCATTGTGGGAGAAGGAACACTGATTGGACCGGACCGAATGTAGTAAGGTCTACATCGTAGATCCATGGCCGTCCTAGGATGATGCTCCCGACCTTCATAGGCACTACATCGCATAGGATTGTCCTTGGTAGGACTGGAACTGGATGGAATGACACATGTAGTGGTGCCTGGGGAAGACTGTCGTCAACCCAAGCACGTTGTATGGCCTCGGATGAGGATGGGTAGGTAGACCTAGACGGGAGACAAAGTCTGAAGATACTGCATTGATACAGCTCCCGTTGTCAAAGATCACCTTGCAGGGTTGAGATTTGACCATGATGTAGGTTTGAAGATGGAGGTTCGACGCCAGTCGTCCTCCTTGGGTGGTTCGAGAATGCAGCGACTACACCAAGCTTCCTGGTTTCGAACTCTCGGCAATTTCTCCCATTTGCATGTACTCGACATGCGTTCTATCAAACCCTGCATCTAATTCCTTAAACTGGGCAATGAGATCAGGGTCAGGCTCATATCTCTCAAGGGGTTCTTCTTCCTGAGGTGGAAGCTCCATAGGCTGGGGGTCGGTGATGACCAAGGCTCGGGTGGGGCAATTGGTGGCAATATGCCCTAGTTATGACACCTGAAGCAGCGGACTCCCGAGATAGGGGCTGGTTGGGAGGTGCTAGGGACCACTCCCTTTCCCTTGTCATCTCTCCTCTCAGCTGGTGAGTATACTCCAGCTAGGCACAGCAGCGGGTGCAGGTAAAGGGTTCCTTGGAAAGGAGCAGTAGGGGCAACGGCCCGAGTGGGGTAGCAGTAGGACGTAGGAGGTGGAGGGGCCAGCTCTCTCAGTATAGCGGACTATGGGGTTTCGGGTTCAGGTTGGCGGTAGATGGGAACCCGAGGTGGGCCACCCTTTGAAACCTCTCAACATCTCGTGCAACCTGGTAGGCGTGCTCGAGGGTGTTAACCTCCCGCAAGAATAATTCCCGCTGAATACTCTCGTGTAGGCCAGCCCTAAACCGTGAGAGGGTGACGGAGGCATCCTCCATGACTCGACTCCGAAGGAAGAAGTCATCAAATTTGGTGATGTACTCGTCCACGGACTTTCCATCTTGGGTGAGTTTCTGCCATTGGTCTAAAAGACGCTGATGGTAGGAAGGTGGCAGATACTTCTCCCTCAATTTCTCCTTCATTTCTTCCCACGTGCTAATAGGCTCCTCTCGTCTCCGTGCTAGGAGATTCTCAATTACACCAGTAGGTTTTGGCTTGACCAGGAGTTTCATTTTGGCAAACCTCACCCTTGTAGCAGGGGTCATGCGGCGATGCCAGTCAAAATATTGGTCCATCCCAGTCTCCCAATCAAGGTATGTTGCAGGGTTTTGGGACCCATCAAAGCTTGGAGCGTCAATCTTAACGTTCCGTAGGATGATATCCTCATCGTCGTGGTCTCTCTCTCGAGGCGTACGGGCCTCTTGCTCTCTACCTTGGGGAGCCTGATTCGGGCGGACTTGCTCTCTTTCCTCCCTAGGATTAGCTACGGGATTGCCGTGGCCATTCACTCTTCCTTCCTCTCCCTTCAGTCGATCATCTAAGGCTCGGATCCTCTTATCGAGTTCCGTCCGTAGTTGGCCTATGGTTTCTTCAAAGTGGGCCATGAGATTGTGTTCGAGCTGGACTAGCTTAGCAGTCACGCTCTCTTGATCCATCGGTAGCGTTGAGGGGCGCTCTAGACGGCCGGATGATTCCTAGACCAACGTGGCATGCACGACCTCGGACCTAAATGATGCAGTCCTGGGACCGATAATTAGCAAGCTATAGACCCGAATTTTGTTGGCTAATGGCAAAGGGCCAATTTGAAGGGACCGGTCAGGGAGAGTTGCTCGCCCGTAGGCGAAGTAGTTGTGGAACTACCTCCTGACAATTAGGGTGCCCTAATGCGACAGTCTAGGGCCTAAGGATGGGTACATACAAGCTCTCGCTTTCCGTCCACAGCGATGCACTCAGGAGACTGGCTGCATGGATCGGGCTCTCTCTCACTTCGCGCGGCAATTGAAAAGATACTAAATGAGCAAGTGAGGGGAGCACGTACCTAGACTGAAAAGTCTAACTCCGACCGGAGACGAAGGCGAGCGGGGACGTGCGTGCCCGCACGGCGTCGAGAAGCTTGACCGGTTACAAAGAATTCACTCCACGCAGGGAGGATTTAATTATTACAAAACCACTAAAATTTCCCGCAGGGGAACAAATCATCTCAAATTTCTCCGCGCAGGGAGACTTACGGCACTCACACTCCGTGAATTACGGACTGTGTGTCGGCGACCGGGTGACTCGGGCACCTGCAAGCCGCCGATTGTGGACTTGGGTGCCACAAGATAATTATGATATATATATATATATATATATAATATATATATATATATATAATATATATATATATATATATATATATAACAATATATATTATATATATTATATATAGGGTTTTTTGCATGAAAACCATTGTTAAAAGTGAATTTGTAAAAAATCATTCCTAAAAATGCATTAGCAGGTATATCAATGAGTTAATTCAAATAGTGCATAAATACCATTTAAGCGTGATTTTCTTGCAAGTTGTTGGTAAAAAGAAGTGATATGCATGCAAATAAATATGACATTTTTGCACAATTCAAATTACACAGTGATATACCTGCTAATACATTTTAGGAGCAAATTCACTTTAACAATGGTTTCCATGCAAAAAACCCTTATATATATTTAACACTTTTTTTTCAACCCTCTCTCTTCTATCTTTTATCTGCGTTTCTCACGCGGCTGGCCGAGTCACCAAAGCAAGCGGCC
>JAHNEJ010000127.1:0-36074 GCA_022559845.1 Amorphophallus konjac | reverse complement strand
TTGAGTGTGGGGTGGATGTAGGTCTGCTGGACCGAACCACCTAAAAACCTCTGTGCAGTGGTTTGATTTCTCTATATGTTTTTTGCTTCCGCTAGATGTTTGCATAGGGGCGCTCCAAGTGTTTGATCACAGGTTCATTAAATGATTTAATCAGATCTTGTTCTGAGTGTTTAATCTGTTGAGTGAGCGAAAGTTTATTTGAGTGAAAGAATGGTTTGAATGAATACTTAGGTGCGCTTTGCTTTGGTTGCTCACTGTCTATTTGTTGAATTCCGCTACTGCTAATTAGTCTTTCAAATTTTATATATCTGTCTAGTTAGCATTCTAGATAGTTAGTGAGCATCATAATTTTAATTGGGTGAAGGCCTTTAAATAGGTTATATTCATTCACCCCCCCCTCTGAATACTGCACCGAACCTAACATAGTTGACATGGCCAGGGAGGTTATGTGTGTTAGTGGTAGGCATCCTTTGGTGGTTTGGACTTATGGAGAGGGCCAATTGGTTAGGTCGGTAAGAGGTGGCCATACTCGTGGACAAGAGATGCTACCGAGGACTTTAAATGCATAAACATGCCCTAGGACCAACTTGATAGAGAAAAGTTATGAACTTGCTCTGATACCACTTGATGTGACACCACCTTGGGGTGATGGTCACAAGACCAATGCTTCCTTGGACCTAAGTATGCAAGCACAACCACAAGGCTAAGAAGCATACGTAAGCGGACCTTCGTATGGCGCACACACTTAACCCGGGGGTAACTCGGGGATGCCGAGTCGAGGAAATGGGACAAGCCCCTTGCTAGTAGAGGGCCAGCAAAGTCTAAGGCAAGCCTCCTCTTGAGGGGCGGATACTCAACTCAAGGTGTTGGCCTTGGTCGAGGGACGCGGATCACTCACTCACACCCACGGTGGTCACACAAAGTGCGGTGGAGCCTTAAGATCGGGCGCTCTCTTCCTTACCGACGGCACAATTGAAGAATATTAAATTAACAAGGATAATTGAGAGCAAGGGTCGAGATTTTACCTATCCGGTTTGAAGAAACCGGCTCCGGTCGGAGACGTGGGCGAGCGGGGAAGCGTGTGTTCTCCACACGCCGCGCCGATGAAGCTTTGAACCTGAAATTTAAGATTTACATGCACTATGCCCCTTGCAAGGGGGTTGGACTAGGGGTGGGGGTTCAAATTACAACCAAAATATTCCTCCACGTAGGGAGAGGCCTTCAGCCGGCCAAGCGGATAGGGGAGAAACGGGGAAAGTCCGAATGAAGACCGAGATCGGTTCAGTCTTCTCTCTACGAGTGCTGACAGTCGGTCGAAGATGTTGCTGCTGTGACTTTCCCCGAATTTTGTTGGGACGAAACCACTTGGAGAATCTTCGTATGTAGAACAGGGTGACTCCAGAATTTTGTGAATTTCTTCAGGCACCGCTGCTGGTCGGGGTGGGGGCTTGAACAGGGTGGCAGACCCTCGGATCTGACAGTTTCAGGTTCCCAACAGCAGGAAGAAGATGGTGCCACGACCACTCCCCAATTCAAAATCAGGTACTGCTGGAGTCGTTGGAACCATTGACAAGTCCTCTTCGAAGCAAGACTGACGGGGATGCCAGTTGATGTCGGGGTCGACTGGTGGTCTCTGAACACTGAGGAGGGGTCGGTGCAGACTGAGTTGAGGTAGATCCAAGCGATTGGAGGAAGAAATTAATAACTCTTGCGAACGGATGCTGATTGGAGTTCCGCATCTTGATTCTAAAGTAGACAGGTCGAAGAAGATCTTTGCAGAATAACTTTTGTCCTGATTCACGTTGGATTTGTCGTAGTAGAGCTTCCAATCACGTTCAGGTGCTCTGTCAGGAGAGCTTCGCACAGTCGAGGGAGAACGGCTCTCCCGGGCAGCTCGGTGCTCGGACTACAACGAAACCACCGCCGTTGCGAAGAAGACAGGCAGACGCTTCCGTGGGTACCTCTTGGGCCTTCAGATTCGTGGGGAGGTGGTCGGGGTGGCCGCTGCTAGCAGGTGATCCTCTGTAGGTCGCCAGTCTAGATGGTGGAAGGTGGGGGTGATGGAGAAGAACGATGGGAGAGTGGAGGAGATGAGAGAGAGGGGGGGGCGACCTAGGGCTGTGGAGGGAAGGGGGATTTCGAAATTCAAAGGCCTAGGGAGGTGGAGGGGTGCTTGGGGTAGTGGGAAGGGTGCTTGGGAAAGTGGGAGGGGTAGTTGGAGGTTGGGTGGTGAGGAGAGGATTGGTGGAGGGGGTCTTGGGAAGGGGGGAGTATTGATGAGGGTTGTGGGGAATGGGAAGAGGCTTTAATGGGGTAGGTGGGGAGTGGAAGTGGTTGGGAAGGGAGGAGAGAAAAAAATTTCAAAATTGGGGTGGGGAGGAGAGAGAATGGGGTTCGCCCCCTTTAGAGAGAGAGAGGGGGGGGGGAATCCACCCCTTAGAGAGAGAGACAAAGATTCTCACAGTTGTAGTAGAATTTCAAATTTTCTTTCAATCATTCATTACCTCAAAATGGAGAGAGTGGGGTCCTATTTATAGGTATCCCATAATTCACAATAAGGCCCTGACTTTTGACACATGACTAATAACCAACAAGATAGGGGCGCCCATGGGCCAAGCCCAATGAATTGGGCCCAATAGCTAACTAATAAACCTAATGACACTCAAACCTAAGAAAATAAGCACAAGACCTTGGGACATGACTCAAATAAAAGGGAAATTACAATGATATGACTCAAATAAAATAAAGAAACATACATAGGACTCAAAATAAATGACTAGACCATGATGTACGCCTCCGGGGTGACGAGAATGGTCGAGAGTGTCAGGACGGATGGTGATGACCCCATCAGACGGACCAATGCCTTCAATAGAGTGTCAGGTCGGATGGTGATGACCCCATCAGACGGACCAATGCCTTCAAAGGCACTCTCGAAGTATGCGCGGCCTTCTCCTTCCCCGCCAAGGCCAGGTCCCTCCAAGTCTTCAACAAATACCGGTAGTTATGAGGCACCTGATACTGGCCTAGCCCGTCAGTATGGCTCTAATGGAGGTCGTCCAACACCACCTCCTCAAACCCCTCGCCGCTGATCGGCAAGCCAGAAATACTGTACAGAGACCACAAGTCCAGGGAGGTCTCCCCCTTAGCTGTCATCACTGTGTTCCAACAGCGGTTAAGGCACTCCTCCAGTGCCTGAAGTAACCCCGTGTAGCAAGGGTACCCGTACAGAGTCATTGTCACGGCATACCTGATCTCAGCCCCGTCCAGAAGCACCATGTACTGGTGCACTATCCCCATCAGCCACTCAGTCACCCTCTGGTGATATCTGTTGGAAGGAATCACTGCCCAGCGGCCGTACCAGCTCACAACCGTCTACCGAAGGATCCCATCCAGAAGGTTGTGGTCATCATGGCCCTCTCCAACAAACTGCAGCCCTGATGGCTCCAGTACCAGCCCCACTGTCCCCCCAATCTCAACCCTGTAATGGCCGTGCAAGTCTCAGGACACTGGACCTAGTGCTCCCACGCGGATCCCGAACTGGTCCACCCTGCCGAAAAAGCCCAGACACTCGACACTAGGAAACCGCTGCTGCCTCTAGAAGTCTACGGAGAAGCTTGGAAAGCTGTAGAAAACAACTCCATGCAGGCTGTCCCTACCCAACAATATAGCCCACTCTAGCCGGCGGCCCTCCCCAGCAACACAAGGATCTCCGTCTTCCATGCCACCAGGGACGAAGCTCCTCATAAACTCAAAAAATGCCGATCCAAAGGAAACTCCATCAGATAGGCTCCAGAACGGTCTTAAGTATAGATGCCGCCAACCTCAGGTAGCCTGGCCAACTCCACAGTGCCCACTCCATTTGCCCCCTCGCCAACGAGGCCCTCAGTCACTAGCAAATGCCCCAAATCAAGCTCGCCAAGGCTCGCCGTAGTAACAACCGATGGGCCTAAAGGAGGCAAGGGCCACCCAGTCCTCCTCACCTAGTGGTCCTCCTCACGGGCCACACATCTCAAAACTGGGTCATCCCTACCAAAGCGCGCCATAGCTGCAAGATAATTGCACAAAGATGGTCAGCATAGATATACAACAATGCCAACAAAAGTGCACCTAAAGTGTCAAAGCACAACTACGACGACACACAATAAGGAGCTCACGGGCCGTCCTCCCTCGTCTCCGCCTCCAACGCACATCCCGTGGGGGGCATTTATTGTAGGCAGAAAATTTCCCTAGAAAAATATCAAGAAATACGGGATCAGGAATTTCCCCGAACACCTTCAAGGCATTGGTCATCCTGCCCTTTCTACAACACCCCGAGCCCAATCAAGGGTCTTAACCAGCCTGCCGTGACTAAATCTCCAACAATTGATTGGGGCCACCCCCGATTACCCAGTTCGCAGATTTACCTGCCTTCAACCAAGCCACCCGGGCCAACCCGGGGGCACCCTGACTACAAGCCATGCCACGTGGCACCTAGCAACAAGGCCGGGACCTACCCCCAAGATGCCTTCCTCCAACCCTCCAAGGTCAAAGGGAGACCTAGCTAAGTCAACCACAGGCTTGGGGGGCCCGCAGCACGCATATATAGCCCACACACGTGTGTCGAGAATTTCCCCGAATACCTTGCGGGTGCGTATATCCCAGCCACTATACAGCAAACCGTGGGCCAACCCGCGGCTCCAACACACCAGCCGGGTTCTACAACGACCCTCCAGCAAGTCGGGGCCACCCCCGACCCTCAGATACGCAGCGATGAGCCGTGAACTTTTAGCTCCCGGGGCAACCCAGGGCTACCCTGTCAACCCGCCTTACAACGCGACATATAACACCAAGGCAGGGCCCACACACCCGAAGCACCTTCTCCAGACTTAGGCAAGCTCCTACCCACAGCCCGAGGCCAATTCTAAGGTCCCTCAGCCAGTTACCCAGGCTGTTCGACAACCCGAGGTGTGTCGGGAATTTACCCGAACACCTTGCGAGAGGCAACTACGACGCAACAATGACAAGCCCCTATGGGACAATCCCAGCATCATGGAGCATCAAGTCCTTAAAAGGATAGCCCCAAATGACATCGAAAGGCCATCCGGGCTAGCCCCGCAGCCGCAGCTCACCCCCGGGGGGAGTTCACCCCGAGTGCGGCTGCGCCCTAGGGAGGGTGAACTCCCTTGGGGGTCGCGCCCTCTTCCCAGTCCAAGGGCCCCATGGCCATTTTCCAACCCCAATCTCTCCTAGTTTCGTGCAAGATGAATTGAGGTACCCGTGCGTGGAAGGATTCGTGAAGATGAAGTCTCGGGATCACGCAGAAGCACGCGGGTCAATCTCTCCTCAATCTACGTGCATGAGCGCCCAACCAACCAATTAAGCTCTGTATCATCTGTCTTCTTGCGGTCACACTCAGTGAAAGCGGGGCCAATAGAAGTAAAAAAATAGTTTTTATAGAGTGGGGACCCCCCTCTCTCTCTGCCCGCGCGAACCCCCCCTGTGGGGCTTAGGCGGACCAGACCAGCCCCCTAGGCTGGCCCGCCTAGACCTAGTAAACCAAAAAAACATTTTTAATGAAAAAATGAGCCCCCTAGTCCGTGTAAGTTTAGGCGGACCAGCCTAGACCCCTAACCTTGTCCGCCTAAACCCCCTCTAAAATTAAAAAAAATATTTTTTCAAATGGTTTAAGCAGACCAGAACACCCCTTCAATCCGTTCCGCCTAAACCCCATGACCCTTCAACTTCTTCTATAAATTCCACCCCTTGGAAGTTCAAAGGGCATAGACAGGTAGTGCATACCACACATCCAGACACAGGCACACGGACACCAAGGACGGATGCAAGGAGCTAAGTCTGCGCACGTGGTTGGTTTGTTGATCAGCTTACACATGCCGAGGGTATGTCGCTCGCAATTCCCTCATACAGTGTTTAGCCATCTCATACAAGTGCACCTCCATCACACGTAAGGCGCTACGACAATGGTAAACACACCCGCATCCTGGGTCTGCCCGCGTATGACAACCTACGACGGTCACACATGTGCCATGGTGCCGCACCTACCTTCGTCATGGAACCACGTGCCCATCACTCACCCCGAGCTGGCTTTCTACCTCTTTGACCGATGACTCGAGTTATCCCGACCCTGGCCCGAGAGACACGTTCCCGGGGCCGGCCCAGACTCCCCAACATGAAAATACTCACCCCTCAGGACCCGTACCTGACTGCTCATCCCGAGCCACGTCCGTCCCTCCTCTAGGGGAACGACCAATATCTCTCCCTACCATCCAGTCCAACCCTCCCTCGGTAAATCGGGCATGTCCCTCGCTTCGAGGAGAGCCTTTGTAAAAACACGCAGATGTTCGCCTTGTTCTGCATTGACCTGGGGACCGACCCGCGCACCGAAATTGTCCCGTGGCTTGCACCGGTTGTACTTTGACCTCCTAGGCCCATTTGTAAAGCCTTCGTGGCTTCCATAAAGTATAAAACCAGTTAAACACACACACCTGTATCTCGGTCTCAGCCTCCTCCCGCACTACCCAGTGTGTGTCCAGCGTCTCCCACTCTAGTAAACCAAACCTCCCAGTCAAATGTGTCCTCATAGCTGCGGGATGCCCCCGGCCCTCTACACACGGCTTCATACATATATAGACTTCTCTTCAGCACGAAATAAAGGTGTCCAGATTCAATCCGATGTAAATAAACATTGACTACTTGCGGTCGATGGGAAAAGGCGTCTAGTACACGATTCCCCATAATCGTCTGCGCACTCGAACCCATGGAAAACATTGACTACCCGAGCTCACGTGCGGCGTCCTGACGACGCTTCCTCAGTCAACCTTCGGTTCCATGGGTGATTGTCGAGAAATCGAGTGGCACGCCTGCACCCCTGTCTAGTTAACCTATACCCCCAGAAACTTCTCGTGCCACTCGACCCCCCTCGACTTTCCGTAAAAGGAGAGTGCCCGATACCGTTGTGAGAGGTATACGACCATGAATGAAGATACCCGAGATACATCAAACTCCTATATCTTTCCTTATTCCGCTTTATTCTATCCCTTATCATCGGTATAAAACCCCCGCATTACAAACAATTACCTCCAGTCTATCCCACATTTCTTTTGCCGTCTCGCATGATGAAACTCTGGAGAATTCGGTTGGACGCAGTGCACACTACATTATGTTCATTGCACTCTAGTTTATAGTTGACTTCTTGATCTCTTCTAGAGTCTTCTTATCCTCTTCTTCTGAGAGTGGAAATGGACCCCTACTAACCACCTTCCATATCTCATGATTCTGAGATCTGAAGAATACCTGCTTGCGGTTTTTCCAATCTGCATAGTCAGTACCATTGAAGTAAGGAGGCCTATTCACCGAATGACCCTCAGCCAGGAATCCCTTGGCATCTATTCCGATAGATCTATCCAGGTCATTGGACCTATATAATGGATAAACCCACTCTGATACCACGTGTTGGACACAGAATGGAGGATCTAGAGGGGGGTGAATAGATCCTTCACAAATTTTAACTAGGATAAATGTAGATCTGAAGCTAACAAGGCTCTACTTAACAAAAATGGCAGAAACTTCTACAGAGCATGCAACATACAAAGCAGAATGATGTCAGATATATAGAGTAGTGGTCCTAGTCATGCATCTAGCGTGGGGATAAAAATCTCAATCACACAAATCAGAGGCACATACTTTTAGGTGGTTTGGTCACCTCACAAGATGACCTACGTCCACCCCTTGCTCAACTTGAGCAAGGCTTCACTATGTGTGATAGTCACATACGCCAAGGGAATATCCCTTACACACTGCTTACAAACAGCTTGATCCTATGAGCTTTCTTCCTACTTACAGTCACGTTGACATACAGCTTAAGGGCAGTCCTGCCCAACCCATATCACAACTACAATCTAGCCTGATCTGATCACTCAATCTCCCATAGGAGAATAGTCACATATAAATGAAAATAAGAATAACTAAACATCAAAAAGAAAACGCACAAGCCGAGCTCTAAGTTGTCTTCCAAGGATGTTGTTGCTCGATCTGAGGGAGATCCGCTTGCAGTAGACTGGATCAATGGTAGCATATTCCTCACGGCCCAATGTGACTCTCTCACCCTTGAGAACTTCGAATCCTTCACTCGAATTTGGTGAAGCTTGATTGAGTAAGATCTTCATGTAGCCTGGCTTGCCCTCCATAACAAGTTCTGAGGGCCCTTGTGAAATGAATGCTTTGCTGAGAAGATCGATCTTCACAATTGAGCTTCTCTCTCACGAATCACCTTGAATCTTGCTCTCTCGTGCTCCTCCTTTATCTCTTTCTAGACACCTGCTCTATTCTTCCCTGTTCTTCACTGGCTTACACTCGTTCACCACCCTATTTCTCCACGCGCAACAGAAAATCCTAACTGCCTTTCAGAATATTCCCTCTTCCTGGAGAATCTCTCATGGGTCCCATGAATCAGTGATAGTTAGGAGAATATTTTTCCCTCCAAAAGTTTTCTTCTGGAGGCTTCTTCCTCATACACATGGATCCCACCAATCATTGCCTAGGATCACGTGCTAATGATGGGTCCCATTTAGTGCTCACTTGACATGCTTCTGGTTTAAGCTGAGTTGAGGGAGTCTAACTTGACTTAGCCTTGGATCTGTTGAGTGGGGGTTTCTGGGAGAACCGTCAAGTCGACTTAGCCTGTCCTCAAGTCACCTTGGACTTGGATTCTTCACACTGCAGCTTCTGGACAGATTGAGCAACTCGACTCGAAACTGGTTCAAATTGACTTAAGCTTGAAACCTTCATATTGCAGCTTCTGGATGAAGGTGCAACTCGACTTGAAACTGTCTTAAGTTGAGTTACCCTCTTTGACAGCCTTCTTTTCTACTGAGTATAAGGGCCTCACACCAACTTGTCTTGGGCTTAGTGCTCCTTGGCTCCCAAAACCTGTGGGACATGAATTCTTAGCCTTCAGTGTTAGAGTTCTTTAAATGATCTATAGCTTGACATCATCAAAACCTGGGGCACAACAAGGGGCACCTTCAAGCCGGAGCGCTTGCAGACAGCAAGCTTCATCTGCCTAGTTGTTCCAGTTCCAGATTCAGGGGGGTCCCCTCCTTTCTATCTCACGTTAGAGCCATGCCTGAGGCATCTTGAATGGCATAACACCAGTAATGTTCTGGACGCCAGATAAACCCAAGGCTTCTTGACTACTTGACATACCACACGACATTCACCCCAAGGCTAGGAATCAATCTTAAAGCCTTACCAATGGCACAACGCCATCAATCCTCCAACGACTGGGCTAAGCCCAAGAGTTGGGTCTCTTATCACATCATACGACATCACATAAGGATCGGAAGCTAATCTCGAGTGCTCTCTAAGAGTGTCCCAACATCGATAACACTATAGAGGCCGAGTTGAACTCGAGCCCTAGGAAATCTTGCCGTATCACACGATACCAGGCCAAGAGCGATGAGAAAGTGTCATAACCATCCCCAAGATGGCACTACGCTAGGGGGATTCCAAGCACTAGGCCAATCCTCAGCCTTGAGGCACTATGCCATGATAAGGGGCACCATCTACGAAATCCCAACGCGACAAGCAAATGGTCAAGAAGTGGTTCGTGATCTTCGTACAAGGTCCACATGCTTGGTAGAGGATTCCCCACAACACTTATGAGGGGCCCATGGACGAAGTGGGAGCGTGCTAGTCAAAGCAGCGTTCGAAGTTCAGAGCACCATATCCTCCCTCCGCAGAAAAGAGCTATTGCATAGCTGTGCCCGGATCCGAACTGGCAAACTCGAGCATGCATGGAAACAATGCAAACACTTGAAGGGTTCTCAGAGCAAACTAAGGAAAAAGTGTTCATACCCACGCATTAAAGAAATGGAGAGGCCCGACTATCTTAAGATTACGGGGGACGCGTGATCGATGAAGCTCCCCTAGCATCTTGTACACAAGGCATAGAGCCGCTGGGCAAAGAGATAGCTTCATACCCCAGGCCATCTGGCATGCGGGGTAAATAGGCTCTGGGTGAATGACTGCCTCATCCCCATGTGGGTGGGTGAAGGAACAGAGCCAATAAGTCAGATAAGTTGTGCAGTGAGTGATGGCATCCAGTCCTGCTAGGTTCAGTCCACCATGTTTCCCTTCCTGAACTGAAGAAGGAAGACCGGCCTTGTAACGAGCACGCCGCGCCGACTTTATTGCTTCGGGCACCACTGAAGAGTAGTCTGAATATTTGGAGGTGCCCTGGAAAAAGTATTGAATCCACATGCCCATGCGCACCCTCTTCTTGTCGCCCTTCTTCCTTGCCTGGGATGAGGAGGCATTGGTAGGATCTTCATAATAGGACAACCATAAAGTCCTATACACTTTCATTAAATATCGGTATGCAAATCCTATAAAGCACCAGCCCTCTCCATTAGATTCATCCTTCAGAGGGTCCGCCAGGCACACCTCTTCATAGGGCTCGCCGTCAATGGGTAGCCCGCTCAGCTGCAAAAGAGTCCATAAGTCTAAAGAAGTTTCCCCCTTAGCTGTGTAGAAAGTGTTGAAAAGGGGGTTGAACACTTCTATTAAGCCGCAACATAATCCCTTGGAGATGGGATATCTGAAACGGTAGACATAAACACTATATAACACTCTCGCTCTTATCAGGGTTGGAGCATATTCCTTCAGCACGTAGTCTGTGAACTCTACTGTTCCTACACGAAAAGAATGAGCATCTGCTACCTTGAAATTGGCAAACCACCCTGCTGCTAACAAATTCTTGAACTGCATAGCCAGGTAGTCCAGAATGAAGGGCTCTTCCTTGAAGCCCCGCTTCACGGGTGCTAAAAACAAACCGAAGCCAGACTTTTCTTTGTCCACTCGTCCGACGGTGTTGTCCCATCATGCAGGTCTAAATTAAGGGGCCGGGTTAAACATATTTTCTGGCTGCATCAGCTCTTTCAAGCCCAGCACCGCCCTCCACCTGCAGGGTTTGCCCGGGTGAAATATTGCCTCGCCTCGCTGAACGACTCCTTTGAGGCTGTCCCGTTCTGTCAAAACTGCTGCCTCGACTTGTCGAGCTAACAGCACATCCCTCTTCCCATCAATATGGAACCTGCTAATGAATGAAAGAAGGCATTTGTCTTTGGGATGATTTTCGCGATAATCTCCACTCCGGCTGAAGTCAAGAACACCGCCTCTTCTAGTCATGAGTCGCTCTGCGGGTGTAGCACCCCCAATGCGGTAATAGAGAAATCAAACTTATTTCTAAAGAATCCTACCTAAAGGCCTTACATAAAGAACCCAACCTCATGAGGACTATAATATAAATATACAAGCCAACCTTACTTTATGCCATAAAGAATCATGAAGGCCTTATGTAAAAGAACCAAAACCTTATGAGGACTAGTATGTAAATGTACAACCCACTTTATGCATAGTACGTAATGTACACTTCTTAAAAGAATCCTATATGGAGGCTTTGTTTAAAGAACTAAACCAGAGAAGGACTAGCATATAAATGTGCAATCTAACTTTATGCACATGGGTGGTACGTAGTGGGTTTCCACCTTGTCCACCACCAAGAGAATTGGCGCCCCTGACTAGGGCACCAATTACCAAATTAAAGACCATATAAGGAGGCGCCATTTCCCTTGGGACCCCATCCCATTATGATATTAATATATATGTGTACACCATGAAGGCCAACACGTGAGAGTGGTAGTTTTGTCTAACAGTTAACGCCCTCTTGCAAGGACGTCATTCTCATGAATAATGCCACCCAGATTGATAGACACCCTCATGCAGAGACGTCATTTACATGAATAGTACCACCTAGATTAATGGACGACCCCTTACAGAGGCGTCATTTAAATATATGTTTCTAGTAGGTTGAGACACGAACAACCGCGTTTAGCTGGCAAAGACCATGCCTACTCAGCAGGACCTGCAAGGCAATAAACCAATGCTTTGCGATTCCCTATAACTAATTCCCTCCGTAGCACAGTTAGAGGCTATTGCCATCGTTCATTACTGCTTGCAGAAGGGAATATTTCCCTTCGTTCCTTAGAAAAAGTGAAGTTTACATCCTGCCGCTGAAGCTTTATGGCGGCGGGGAAACGTGTGGCTTCATCCTGTCATCTGTACCTCGTAATCACGTCAAAAGATTGGTGTTCTCAAGATCTGGCTAAACTAGTAGTTAACGTAGGTTAACATGCATGCTAGTTAAACTTGTCTTACCTTAGCTACATTCTGTCATGAGTATATCAAAAGTCTTAGTGGGAAAGTTAGTCTACGCCTATCTGGAACACTAACCCTTGTGTTGAGGAGATCCTCCGCCAAGTACTCCTTTGTACAGCATGCAGTTTAGTATAATTGTCATTAACCTATCCTAATTTATTGCATATTGATCAATGTTTAAAAATTAAAATCAATGAAATTAAACTTAGAATTTATTGCATGAGATTGATTTTACAGTCCTACAGATTTTCCATGTCTATCCATGCATTTATTTTTTGATTCTGTGAACATGCTATAATTCATGAATAGTGAAATAACGTAATTAGTAGCCACCATGTTCAGACAATTATATCTTTTTAACCCAATCATGAAACTCCTGCATGAGCATGGTTCTGGAAACTTCATATTTTTCTCTATTTAACCATGTACTTAATTCTTGATTTACTGAAAGTATTAAAAATGAATAGTGTTTGAATAGTAAACAGTGACTCATACTTCCCAACCACCATGCTCACATAATTATATCTTTTTAACCCAATCATGAAACTCCTGTATGAGCATGGTTCTGGAAACCTCATATTTTTCTCTATTTAACTATGTACTTAATTCCTGATTTACTGAAAGTATTAAAAATGAATAGTGTTGGAATAGTAACCCGTGACTCACTATTTTTTTTTAAATCCAGCCCTCAACTGAATAGCACCCCCAGCCAGGGCGCCATTCACTAAAGAGGCGCCCCAATCCAGCGAGCCATTTAATTGAAGACACATCACAGTGTCGTCAATTCAATTTCCAGTAATTTCTGAAAATTATTAAAGCAACACATTCAAAAATCGATATCTATTGAAGTAAACCATGAAAATTCTGCATGAATATATTTCTGTGATCCTGACATTTTTTTCTACCTGCCCATACCCTTACTTCCTGATTCAGAGAACTTTTCAACTGATGAATAGTAAACCTCCCAGTGTAAATGGCGCCCCTGACCAAGGCGCCATTTACCAAAATGAAGGCTGCATACATGGTCGTCATTTAAATGAAGACCCCCTGCGTAGACGTCAATTCCTTTTTCCAAAATTTTTAAACACCGAGATAGAAAAATTAATATAAATGATACTAGTCCACAATAATTTTTCATAAACATGTTTTTGAGATCCCGAGAATTTTCACTACCTGTTCATGTCCTTACTTCCTGTTTCGGAGAAACTTTTACGATATGAATAGTGTTTGAATAGTGTTTTGAGTCACAAAATGTACCTGCTCGGTGCAAATCACCCCAATTTATTGAATAGTGAAACCCAACAATTTTGTATGAGCATGATTCTGAACTCCCGAGAATTTTCTCTACCTGTTCATATCCTTGCTTCCTATTTCTGAGAAACTTTTACGGTATGAATAGTGTATGAATAGTGTTTTGAGTCAGAAAATGTACCTGCCCGGTGAAAATCACCCAAATGTAAATGGCGACCCAAGCCAGGGCGCCAATTACATGAATAGTGACACTCTGGTGTGTCGTCAATTAACTGAAGACTCTTTAAAGAGTCACTATTTCAAGGAATAGTGTCACTTTTCCAAATAAAAGAATTTTTTTTGAGACAGATACGTGGATAGGTAGAGAAAAATATAAGGAATCTAGCGGTATGCTCATGCATTAGATTAGGTATCATGATTCACATTTATTAAATTTTTAGCATGGATGATTTATATAATAACTTAGAAGTTATATACAAACTTAGAACACGACTGTTTATTCAGTCGTGATCCACGTAGATGGCGCCTTAGTAAAGGGCGCTATTTGGGGTGAATAGTATTATTGAATAGTAAATGAATAGTAAGTGAATAGTGATCTGAATAATATTTTTAAATAGTAAACTCTATTACGTAAAGGGTGGCATATTTGTATAATGGCCCTTACAGGATGTTCTAACTTTTGTTTAACCTTACTATAGAGTTATCTAGAGTTTTCGTTATTTTTTTTTTAATAGAAAAACCTAACCTAGGGGTCAATGGGAGAGTGCACCCCTTACCAGAGGTAAGGAGAAAGCCACTCCACCAACCGACCACTAGGAGGCGAATTTATTCCAATAATGATGAATAAAGAATTACATCAATCTGATACTAGGCAAGCCTAGTGAGTCCAGCCGAGCAGCACCTTTTATAATGCAAGGGAGCTCACTATAAGAATAAAGGGAATTACATTTGGTAGTGCAAGCGAGAGAAGCAAGAAGGTCTGCAGCAGTGTTGGCTTCTCTGAAAATATGAGATATAGAGTCATGCTGAGAAATGACACTCCATATTTCTCTGACATAGCTGAGGATGGTCCAAGGACATTTGGCTTCCTTTTTGATAATCCTGACAAGGATAAGAGAGTCACATTCAATAAGAGCTGGAATAGAAGCCACTGTCTTTAAATATTTGATACCATCAAGAAGTGCTCTGGCTTCAGCTATGAGGCTATCCGATTGGCCATAGTAATGAGAGAAGGCAAGTATAGTCTTGCCTCTAGAATCCCTGATTATACCTCCTCCCCCGGTATCTCCAGAATTCTTATTAGCCCCATCGGTATTCAGTTTTATAGAGGGCCAAGGAGGACAGACCCATCTGACAATCCTCATTTGCTGTTTGCTGGTAGCTTTGGTTTTGATTCCCAGTTGATCCAAGCATTTCTGGTTGCTGGTCTTTGTTTCCTTTAGAGCAGTAGCCGAGCAAACCACCTTAATTTGGGACATAGTAAAATGAATGAAACTGGTTCTGTAGAAATGTTTCTGATCATACTTGATAGTGTTCCTGGCTTTCCATATTTCCCACATTCCATATCCAATGGAAGCAAGAGTAAAAAGTGCATAGGCCGAGCCTGGCTGAACATGACAGATGGAATTCAAAATGTATTCCCTGGCAGTTCTACCTTCAAGATGCAGGCCTGCAGCTGTGAGAGCAGTCCAGATAGAGACAGCGATTTCACTTTTCAGAAATAGGTGATTGAGGCCTTCCACTTGAGGTGTCCTGCAGCAAGAACATTTGGAACATAGAACAATGCCCACTCTTTGGATATTATCATCAGTCGGAATACTGTTATGTATAATCTTCCATAAGTGGACTTATATTTTAGTAGGAAGCCATTTAGACCACAGCCGACTCCAAGGGATACTAGATAGTAAATGACTATTAGCCATAGAATTGTATGATGAAGAAACAGAGCACTGTCCAGAAGGAGAAAGACTCCATATACCCAAATCCAATTCCTGATTCAATGTAACTGACCTGATTGCTTGCTGGATTTCAGAGGGGAACGAAGCATTCATCAGAGCAGACTCCTCAGCAGTGGGGTGCAGAATGATATCTCTAACTGTGGCTTCTGGATTAGGAATAGAATCTTCAGAAGCAAAAGTTTTTAAGCATTATTGGCCCAGCCAGTTATCATACCAGAAGTTAGTGTTTGAACCATTCCCAATGATGACTTTCTTGAACTGAAGAATATAATCCTTAGCCTTCAACCAGCTTCTTCTTGCAAAACCCTTCATATTTCTAAAATTTGCATTTCGGATGTGGCCTTGGTGCAAGTATTTGGCTCTAAAGTAGGAAGCCCAAAGAGAATCAGAGTGAATGGCATTCCACAACATTTTAACTCGAAGAGCATTCTCCATAATTCTAAGAGACAAGATGCCAAGACCTCCTTTTGATTGTGGCCTACATAGAGTCTTCCAAGATTTCCAATGTCTTCTTTTTCCAAGGGGAGAAGACCCCCAAAAGAAATTAGCAATAGCCCGCTCAAGCTGATTATGAACACCAATATGCAAGGGAGTAGAAGACAGGGAATAAATAGGCAAAGAGGTAAGAACATGTCTAACTAGAACCAGTCTAGCACCTTGGGACAACAGATTAGCCTTCCACCCGGCTATCCTCTTTTGAATAGAGTTAATAACACCTGCAAAATAAATCTTCTTTGTTCTTCCAATCACCAGAGGTATTCCAAGATATTTATGAGGAAAGGAAAATCTGGAAAATCCAGTTAGGTTCTGAATCCGCTGAGCAACAGAGGGTGGCTTCTTTGGGTGAATAAGAAATCCACTCTTGCTGACATTAATCAATTGCCCTGAGGAATGTTCATATGTGTGGAAAAGGTTAAACAAATTTCTAATAGAAGCAGCTGTGGCTTTACTGAATATCAATGTATCATCTGCAAACAACAGATGAGAAATAGAGGGACATCTCTGGAAACCAGAAAAACATTCAATCTGACCATTGCTGAAGGCTGCTCTAAGCGATCTACTCAAAGCTTCTTCTACTATAACGAATACAGAGGGTGCTAAGGGGTCACCTTGACGGATACCTCTTGAAGATTTGAAATGACCAGCAGTGTCTCCATTCAATAAAACAGAAAACCAGCAATTGTTAAGCAGTCTATCAATAAGATAAATGAAATTGTAACTGAATCCAAATCTGATCAAAACTGAGTAGAGAAAGTCCCATTCTAATCTGTCATAAGCTTTAGCCATATCAAGCTTAAACATAACATTGGAACCTCTGGTTTTCCTGCCCAAATCATTTGAAAGCTCTTGAGCAAGGGCAATGTTTTCAATAATCTGTCTTCCCTTGACAAAAGCAGACTGCTCAGGTGAGCTGATTTTGGGAAGAATGATGGCCAGCCTTTTGTTAATGATAGAAGATATAATCTTGTAGAAAAAATTGCATAAGCTTATCGGCCTATAATCAGTAATATCCACAGCATTGGATTTTTTAGGTATGAGCGCAATGAGAGTAGAAGTAACACATCTAGGCAGGGGATTCCTGGAGGAAAAAGCCTCTTGCACTGCACTGATTACAATGGGGGCTATAAGATTCCAAACTTTTTGAAAAAACACTCCGGAAAAACCATCAGGCCCAGGAGCACTATCATATGACAAACTGAAGACTGCATCATGGATTTCTATGTCTGTAGGAACAGCACAAAGCCTGTCATTTTCATCCTGATTAACTAGTTGAGGAATACAGCCCAAGAAACCATTATCAATCTGGTGGTCCTGAGTGGTGAAAGCATTCTGAAAATGTGAGACAGCAATTCTTTTCATAACCTCATGGTCTGAGGAAAGGATACCAGCAGGGGTTTTCAATTGGGCAATTTTGTGTTTACGTCTATTAGCAAGAGTATACATATGAAAGAATCTGGTATTTCTATCCCCCTCTAGGAGCCACCTTATCCCAGATTTTTGTCTCCAAAAATACTCTTGTTGTAGAAGCCTTTCAGACTGGTTACTCTTTGCATCTTCTAACGCAGCCAAGCTTGCATCAGTTGGTTGAGTCTCATAGAGGTGTTCAGCTTGTAAGACTGCATCCTCAGCAGCAGACAGATTAATGTGAACATTACCAAAAATTTCCTTATTCCAAATCCGAAGCATCCTTTTCATAGACTTAAGCTTGAGATATAAGCAATGCATTGGAGATGAAGCTACAGGGCTGGAATGCCAGCAAGTCTGGACATCTTCAAAAAATTTCTCATGCAAAATCCACATTTTCTGAAAGCAAAATCTACTAAATCTTCGATCTTGAGAGATCAGTTTAACAAGAAGAGGAGCATGATCAGATGCTCCTCTGGACAGATGATCAATAGAAATAGGTTGAAGATTAAGCCAGGCTGCATTCAGAAGCACCCTATCCAGCCGGGCCCAAATTCCTCTGCCACCAGATTGGTTGTTATGCCAGGTATATTTAGAACCATTGAATCCACCATCAATTAAGGCACAGTCTGATATACAATTATTAAAGTCCATCATAGCAGTAAGATTTGGTGAATTTCCACCAAGCTTTTCATCCACATTAGTGATGCAGTTAAAATCACCTGCTACCATCCAAGGTCCATTAAACAGTGAATGAGTATCCACTAAGGAAGCCCACAGATTTTGCCTCTCCAAAGCATTACATTTGGCATAAACAAAAGTTAGATAATAGTCAGGTAAAGCAGCATTAGAAAGAAGAAGAGTAATCTGTTGATCATCCCTGCAAACAACAGAAAGCTTCAGATGGTCTTTCCAAAGAACCCAAATATGAGCCAACCCATCAGAATTTGCAACAGCCTTGTCCAGACCTAATCTTCTGCAGATATTATCCAATCTGTTAATGTTAATTTTTGGCTCCAACAGCACAATGCAGTCTAGGTTATGAGTTCTAATAAGGACTTTCACTCGGCCAATCGAAACATCATTTCCAATGCCTCTGATATTCCAAATAATGAAACTCATGATAACTGTTTAGTATCAGGAAGATTACCCATGGACCCTGTCCTTAACATGGATCTAGTTATGACCCCTGAGCGCTCATTATGAATACCCAGAACATTTTGAGCTTCAGCAAGGTTTGCAATTTCCAGTCTTCTTATAGCGGCTTCTTCCATATTTGAAGGTTCATGCTCTTGCAAGCCTTTTAGATTATCCTTTTCATTATTTTGGTTTGAAGGGAGCTCCAAAGGAGAGATAACCAAAGCTGCTGACTGAGCGGCTAGAGCTATTTCCTGGTGAACAAGCACTGAGGCAGAACAATCCAAATCAGGAGGAACCAATGGAGGTATTTCTGAATCATGTCTGTCAAATTGATCCACAATAATGATTGGTGGAGTCTTCACAGAAAGGACTCCTTGCAGACTGTGATTAGAAAAAGGAGCAGGGTCCCCCGAGTCTCTGACAGGGACTAAGTCAGACGTATTCAAAGTAGGTGGTTGATTGGAGCCTTCACCCAAAGTAGAGGGCCTTGCAATATTACGAATGTCTGTAGCTCGGATTGCAGGCAGAGCATCCTCTACTTTTTCCTTCTGGTTAATAACAGGTTGCCAAATAGCCTTACCTTTGCTATCTGCGATAATTTGTCTTGGCTTCACAATATTAACTGGATTCCTGGTTCCTTTACAGTTCGCGACACTGTGACCAATGCGAGAGCAAGCAGAACAAAAACATGGAAGCTCCGGGTAAAATACATCCTGCCAGGCACCCCCTCCTAGGATTCCAATCCAAACTCTAGTAGGGCGAGGCTTGGAAATATCAAGCTCAATGCATACACGAGCAGCATTCGTTTGGGACAAGTTCAATGTGGATTGATCCACTTTCAGCACACGGCCAACATTACCAGCAATAGAACGAATCAAGTGCTCTATATAGAAATTAACCGATAGACCAGGGAAAGAAATCCATACCGGTAAAATTGGCGAATCAGCAGTCGGAGAAAAATCCATAGTTCATTTGAAGAACCGGAAGAGACGACCATGAACATAAAGAGTCTCCTTCAACAAAAGAGATAAGTAATCATCATAGTTGCGGAATCTCAATAGAAGATGTCTGTTGTCCAGAGCACTGATCATGTAGTCTTTCGAGAATCTGCACCTGCTGTTCAGATTAGTGCGAATATCAGAGAAAGACGGCCTTCCTTGAGGAGTACGCGCAACCAAGGAGAAAGAGAAAGGGCCCAGGGACGCCGCGGTCTCCTCCTGAGAGAAAAAAATGGCTGGTTCTCCATTATCAGTAAGCGCCGGAGAATGTACGGTGCCCGGGACAACCGGCGGGGCCATGGAGGAAGATAAAACTTCCGCGAATGAGCGACCGCCAGTTGATGAAGGAAGGCTCAAGGAGGGAAGGCCACTATTGCTAGAAGAAGGACCCTGCAGAGGAGCGGCCAGGGGAGGAGCGGGCGCCAAGGGGGCCATGGGTGGCCCCCCTGGGTCAACCATCGAGGAGGAGGACCCTAGGTCAAACTACAGCCTGTTGACAGCTAAAATATGAACAAAGATAAAGATGGGACCAGACCAGCAACGAAGACTAGAAGATGCCTACAAAGTCAGGATTGAGGGAGGATCCTCACCACCAACTAATTGCCCGGCTAGGACCATCTCAGGCCTGGCTGATGTCCGGTGTTATCGTCATCATTCAGATGGCAATACTGATAAAACCCCAGTTTGTTCACTGATGGAACCTCGAGATGATCTCAACAAAACTGTGTCACTACTAAAGGGGCCTCTTTCGGTTCTGATAAAAGTCAATACAAAATAATTAAGAGAAGCCAAGGCAATTATGCGGCCTAAATGCACTAAATGGGCTGGCCGATTGGGCTTCTGACCATGGCGCCGGGAACCTCAACGAAGGGCCGCTGGACGCGCCGGGAGCTGTGGCTAAGAAGCTGGCCACGTCGAATACCCTCCACCGAAAGGACAGAAGAAGGAGATCTATATAAACAAACCCCCTTTGAAAAGAAGGGAGGTCGGCTGGCGATCGATCAAAAAAAGAGAAGAAACCCTACAGAGAGAGAGAGCCTCCTCCACTGAGAGAAAAGAGAAGAAACTAGCAGAAGCAGAAGGGAAGTCTTCAGGTGGGCATCCGGGGAGGGAGAGGAGTCAATGCTCTGCCCTCCCCCATGCTTTCTTTTCTTCTTTTTCTTCATGTAATCTCTTTAGAGTTTCATCTCGATTGATAGAGTGTATCCGGACAATCCCGGCCTCGATTTGTATCTCTCTGCTCCTCATTTCCCCCTTATGATCAATGTAAGTTTGGGAGAATGCATCGAAATGGAATGTTGCAGTGGCCTATTTGGGTACGGATGGATTGAAATCGCTATTATCTGCCTCCGATATTTCTTTTGCATCCGCTTGTCTATTGCTTAGATGCTTCTGGTTTCCGGCTCGTGCTTCATATCTCGGAGTTGGTTCGCCTACGAAGAACGAAGGCGGAACCCCAACCCTCGTTCAATGGGCTATTGGGCTCCATCCCTCTCCTTCCTTTCATGAGCCGATGAACCCTTCCGAGTACCGTGGATTTCTGTCGAGTTCACAGCTAGTTCAGGGTCAGAGATAGCAATCTCTTGACCGGCTGAGCAGCAGATGATCAGAAAAACCCCCGTACATCCCAATAGGGTTCAACAATGGATGAGCTGCCCTTCGACAGATACCAGCTTCTCCTAAACCTTTGGTCTTCCTATTCATAAAACCATGAAACCCTTGTGATCGATTCCCTATCTGAAACCCTGCCTGAAATCCTCTTGAAAAACCAGAGAATCAAGAACAGGGGGCCGGAATATCCCGGCGCCCAGAACAGTGCCACACGAATAGACTATCCCAGCGCGAAACTTCCCACGCCGAGAGCTCCGTTGACACCTTCCCGCCACCGGCCGAGAAGATGCACAGACAGCCCTTGTAGCCTGCCCAATGAAACCTCTAGTTCCGTCGAAGGATGCTACAGATCCCATATACACCTGAGGGATAAAGACTAATGCCGGATAACCCCTCATATAACCTTACGAGGCAATGGAGCTCTGCCACTGCATAAGCTTCGTTGACCTCTAAAGGGACATCAAAACGGTGCTGCAGGCACGTACACGGTCAGGGGTCCAATACCCCTCTATTTGGCTTTCGCCCCGGCACTCCGTGGGCGATCGTCTATCATCCCCTTTGGCAAATGCTAATCGCAGGGGGAAGTGCTGCCAAAATTCTCCCAGGAGGATGGAAGACAAGATTGAGGCCGTCCCTGGGACTTTGCATGACAGTGGTGAAAGGAGTTCCCTGTGTCGGATGATTCCTCTGCCAATCCCTCCAGGCACCTGGCCTTCTTCAAGACACAAATCAAAGTCATTGAAACCTAATGTTTGGTCTCCTTCCAGAGCCTGTCTGCCTTAATCTGCATCTCTGAAACCTAAAAAACCCCAAAAAATAGAGTACCGTAAAGCCCTGAATCTGTCTCGGCCCCGTAAATAGTGAAGTGGGTGAACGGCTCCCGGCGCGACTCTTCCCGCGCCGAGAAGCCTCCCCACGGCGCCGGGAACCACTCCCCGACATCTTCACCTCCACGCCGAGACCCAACCTCAGCGCGCCGGGAGGCCCGGGCCGAGAGCCTCCATGGCCTTCTCAACCCTCCGCGCCGAGACCCCCCCTTGTAGCCTCGTCGCGCCGGGAGGCCCAGGCCGAGAGCCTCCATTGCCTGCTCAAGCACTCCGCGCCGATACCCCCTTTCCGGGAGCCTCGCCGCGCCGGGAAGTCTGCGCCGGGAACTCCCCTGGCCATCTTGCCTTCGCCCTGGGAACCTATGCACGTTGGAACTGCACCGATAATCTAACCAAATTTTACTACTGAGTCTTCAATCCAAATTTTTGTTCCGGGGGCGCTGCCCCCGAAAACCCCCGCAAGGGGCGCTGCCCCCTTGACCCCCGCGACCTGACATTCCGTCGTCCGCGTGCGAGGGCGCAACATTGAGCGTTCACTTACATTCCGTCGTCCCGCATCGGATTTATGAGTAACCCCTTTAGCTCGGGAGGGCTATGCCACTACATGAGTTCCCCCGGCTTCCCTAAGGGAAAATCAAACATTGCCCCATGGCATTTATATATGGGTAGGGAGGTTCAGCCTCTCTCTTTCTCTCGGCTTTCATCCCGACACTCCGTGGGTGATAGCCTATTTCCCCCTGGGCATAATCCAGATAAAGGGGAAATGCTGTCGAAATGTTGATCGATGCCGTGAACCTCCATCACGGTCATGGCTCAGCCTGTCCGTGATTGATATCCTCCATTTCCCCTTTTCCCCCAAGTCCAGTTGTTTCGAACCGCCGATTCAACGCTACAGTCTCTTTTTGTGGTTGATGTTATTCTCTTACCCGCCTTCCTGGCCCTAGTATGAAGTTTAAAGTTATGCACATGAATATCTGTTTGCCTTATGAGGCCTCCTATTTTTGGCGTTTAATCAAGGGTTGTCCTTCCCTGGAAGGGCGTAATTAACGTCATAGCGTTTATGGTATGACGGACTCCAGGTCCCGACTCGGACTTCACAATCGACTGACCATGTCAGATCGAGCGCACAATGAAATCGTCACACATGTGACTGGCACGCCAATAAATCCATAAATATAAATAAATGAACAAATAATAAATAAATAAATAAATCCGCATCCACACAGCCCCACCGAGGAGGAAGAGGACATGAGGTCGCGGAGATTGGATGACTGACTGATTCTTGAGTTTTCGTTATTTAGGAAAATGTATATATATATATATATTAATATTTTTTCCTCATTATTATCGTGGTTTGTACCGACGCAACCCTAAGTCATTTTCCTGCATATTATGAGTCCTTGAATTCCATTACATAAAAAAATCTACCTTATATATCCTACTAAGACAACCCTTGAAACTCTATATTGGCTATAAAATGAGAGTGGATGTCAAAAGTAATACATGAATGATGTGCATATATGGCCCGGTTTGGTCCTGGGAGGAGCACCTGAAGTTACTTGTGCCCATGAAAGTTTATTGACCATGGTGTTTGGCCCAGAATGGACAATACTTGACTCGAGGCCCGCAGAAGGGCGAGAGTACTTGCTTGCTTGACTTGAGACATTTCACACTTACTCTCTATCTACTTGCTTGACTTGACTCGCGTAGCCCGAAAAGGGTATGATGGGAATCAACACCGAGCCAGTACCTTTTCATATTGCATTTATATCCTTTAGTTTATTTTTATATCCACGGGAAAGTATACGCGCAATTGTACGGCTTTATCGGCCAATGCGTCACTCCCGTAGATTGTGTGGGTTTCTATGTGATTTGTCAGTAGGACCAGCAAGGGGGCCCTCAGCCCTTTCCCATTGGTCCATGTCATCTTGTGGGGCTGGTCAACCATCCTAGGTGGACATCTTGAAGGTTGGACTAGTCATATGCCACATGGGTAGACAAGTGGCCCATTTTATCCAAGGTAGGCCACCTACCATTCAACCACCCATTCAACCTTCTACTATATGGTCAAGGGGGCACCCCTCTCCCTTATTAGATTATTAATTTGTGTGTGTGATTCACACTTAATCCCAGCCCTTGATTCCCCTTCCCTAGATCTAAGGGTCCACATTGCATTTGATGTAAACCATATATAAGCTTGTATTTTCATGTGAAATTCAATGAAAAAAATCAAAATTTTGTTGAATGCTTGAAGCCTTGGTGCGCCCCCAGCTCCTCTCCCCCTGGTTCCTCTCTACCTTCTATCATCTCCTCTCAACCTCCGGTGATCGTATGTGCCGCCGCCACCGCCGCCGTTCGTGCCGCCATTGAGCCGCCTCTGCAGTTCTATCTTCGTCCGACCACAGAAGCTTCCACGAATTGTCTGTCTCAGCCATGAGCCTGGATTGATCTAAATTTTTTATGGTGTGTTCATCCCTTGCATCCCAAGATCCACCTAACTTTTCACGCCAAAATTCCATATTTTAGTATTTTTACATTTTCTTCCAACCTGTCATCCCAGATCTGCCAGGTTTCTGTCTATAGTGATAGAACCTCTGAGTTCTCCCCCTCCGACCATCTTTTTGGTTTGTCCAAACCCTCCCAATTTTACTGGAAGTTCTTTTCATCATTCCCTACTTCCACAAATTTTCTTAATTTTTATCGGCCTTCTATCTATTTTTAGAAATTCGTGTTCTTCCTCTGATACAGTGTTTTTAGTCAGATCCCAGATCCGACCACCCTCCACTTCCAAAATCATAAAAAATCACCAACACCTCCAAATCCATATCCAAAAATAGTCCTGGTTTCCTTGTTCAATGTCCTACAACCTCGCTGAAGAACACATCTTCAAATTCAGATATCTACTTCACGGTCAAAGGCAATCAACAGGAAAGTTCTCTATAGATCTGAGTCTTCGGTTACTGTACAACAGCAGCATATAAAATTCGCCAACACAAAGTACAAATCTGGTGAATTTTTCTGAAGGCCACTAGATTGTATTACTTCGAAGCAGCTTTCCAACGGCTCTGATCTTGTCACATTCCGACACCGGTGCTGATCGCAGCGTCCGTTCTCACCGGAGCGCGCGCTGAAATACAGAACCGGCAGATTTCCGATCGATTTTTCCGACTGGTGCCGAACGGAGCCGCCCGGCCTCCGGCCGGTGAACCAGCGTGCCGCCAGCCCGGGGAGCACTACTCCAAGTGTCTCCACTACAGCGGTACCAACGGGTCCCACACGGCCCCTCCGGACAACACGTGGGCCCCACGGTCGTGAACACGCGTGTAGCCGAATCAACACCCGAAGCTGCCCGTCAACCCGAATTCGGTCCTCCCGGGCCCATTTGTATAGCCCTTTACCTCCCTGCGTGGAGTGGGCATGTTCCCATTGCTGTAATTATTGTGTGTTAAGTTTCCCGGGAGTACGAGTTTTCGGCCGGGTCCGTCTTCCCCACGCCGAGCGCGTGGAGGTATCGCATTCGCTCCCTTACTTGGCATTTTGCTTTAGTTCATATATGCTTGTTTATGCCGCTGCTAGAGAGCATGATAGGGTAATTAGCTCGCTTTCTATTTATATCACCGCTGCTGCGAGAGAGAGCGTTACCGTCCCGTGACCCGATCCGGGCACGAAAGAGAGAGCCGACCACCCTAGCTCTTGCCGGTTTCTCAACCGCGCACGTCCGATGCTTCCCTCGTTAAGGGATGATCGCGAGCTTGTCGTGTCCGTGGTCCCGTCCCGCATCAATTTAGTATCAGAGCGAGTTTAAGTCTAGGGTGTCAAAAAAGAAATGAAAAGAGTGTCATTTACGTCTAGTCATTAGTCATTGTCTAAGTCGTGTTTAGGGTCATCATTGTTTTAAAATAAAAAAAGTGTCTTTTTGCATTTACATCCCTTTACTCGGTATATCAAAAGGTGTTGTCCGAACGTTAGGCTACGCCTATCGGGAAGGCCGCACACTTGCGCGAGTGACCTTCGGGTCGATTACCTCCGCCATGTACCGGATATTGGTTTAAGTCTAGGCGCATCATTTTGCATTAGTGTGTTTGCTTTAGTCGGCGTCTTCTAGTCGGTGTGTTTGCATGCCCACTCGTCGAGGTACCCAATACTCACCCCCACCACCACCAATGGCGGAATCCCGAGTCTATAGTTTCGATGTGGTGGCCACCATGTTCCGAACTCTTATGGGAAAAATGGATGGGTTGAGTGATCGCATGGAAGTGTTAAGCACCCGAGTGAATAGGATGGAAGGGTTGAGTACCCAAGTGAATGATCTAGGCACCCGCCTAGAAGAGAGGATGAAGGCCGTAGAGGATAGGGCCGACGGGTCTAGCCAGTCCATTCAGGGATTGGTCGGGAGAGTCACCGCACTAGAGAGTGGCCCAGCCGAGGCACCACCGATTGCCCTAGTCCAAGCACCCGTCCCACCTACACAAGGTCAACCGGAGCCGGGTCAACAACCCGCAACTCCAAGGGGTCAAGGGATAGCTAATAGGAGGCATGAAGTCCCCGAGGTGCATGACAATGAGTCCGAGAATGAGCATCGGGGATATGGTCATGATCGTCATCCTATACGGCGTACCCACAACCAAGATATGGATGAACGGGCCCTTCGGACCGTTCGGGCCGACCCTCCCACCTTTGACGGGTCCTTAGACCCAAAGGTCTATCTTGATTGGGAGGCTGGCATGGATCGATATTTTGAGTGGTTCGAGATGTCGGACCAAAGAAAGGTCAAGTTTGCCAGGATGAAACTTTTGGGCCAAGCCCAAACATATTGGAGGAACATGGAGAATCTATTGTTTCATCGTCATGAACCTCCGATCGATACGTGGACCGAGATGAGGGAGAAGTTTAGGAAGAAGTACCTCCCTACCTCCTACCGCCAGCGTCTTATAGAGAGGTGGCAAAGTCTCACCCAAAGAGACCGGTTTGTCTCGGATTACATCGCTGAATTTGATGAGTACTACTTGCGATGCGATGCCACGGAGGAGGATTCCCTTACCGTCTCTCGGTTTCGGCGTGGTCTACGCCCACACCTGCAGTATGAGCTTCTCCGCCGCAAGGTGGACAAGCTGGAGAATGCATACCAAGTTACTCTCGAGATGGAGCAATTCGTGGGTGAGTTTGAGTCTATTCCCCGGTGGAGCCCCGCTCCTCCCCGTAGTGACTCCCGTGGCTCCTTAGGTTCATACCCGAGGGGACCCATGGCTCGTCCACAGGAGCCCGCCCGTCAGGAGCACTTTGCTCCTAGACCTTGACCTCCCCCACCACGGGATCTACCTCCACCCCATCCATCGGCACCCGTTGCCCGTCCCCCAGCTCCTATAGCCCATCCTCTGGCACCGGCACCCCCTCCACTATTGTCCAAGGCACCTACACCTCCCCCATTGCTGCCTACACCCCCTACCCGACGGGATGATAACGGTAAGGCCCCTCTTTTCGGGGAGAGTAGTCGATCGCGAGTGCAGTGTTTCCACTGTCATGGATTTGGCCACATTGCCAGCGAGTGTCCCGCTCGCGCCACCCTAGCCTTAGGTGTTGGAGAGTCCGCACCTCCCGAGCTTGAGTGTGTCAATTACGTGGCCGATGAGGCACTAGCCGATGAGTACTATGCCTTGGGGGGGAAGAGTGGGACAGCTCTCCTGCCGCCCAGGATGCGGCCACCTAGTGGGCTTGATGCTACCACCTTAGTCTCGAGTCGTGCATGAGTCAGTGTGTATTCTTGTGTGGTTTGTTTGTGTGGTGTGTTTCGAGTCGATTGTTGTGTGTATTGCATGGTAAGTCTGCATGAGTCTTGTGCAAGCTTGTTGTCGGTCTCTTATGAGTAAGAGGCGAGTGGACTCACTTGATGAGTATCGGATCGGTTCCACATCTATACCCGGATCAGTCACCTATAGGGACTCAGCGGTGATTCCTAGTGAGTCTTCGAGCTGTTTTCTTCCCTTTAGAGAGTTCCCCTTCGGAGTGTCCACCTTTAGGCCATAGCAGTTTACGCATATCGAGTATATATGAAATGAGCAGGTGACGATCATTTGGCGTGGAGCGTACCCGCATTACTTGGCACCATGACGGATCCACCGGAGTATTCGAGCATCCCTACCCCTACTCGACGGGGTCGAGTTCCTCCCACCCGGGGAGAGTTGATGGGAATCGACACCGAGCCATGACCTTTTCATATTGCATATCCTTTAGTTTATTTTTATATCCACGGGAAAGTATACGCGCAATTGTACGGCTTTATCGGCCAATGCGTCACTCCCGTAGATTGTGTGGGTTTCTATGTAATTTATCAGTAGGACCAGCAAGGGGGCCCTCAGCCCTTTCCCATTGGTCCATGTCATCTTGTGGGGCTGGTCAACCATCCTAGGTGGACATCTAGAAGGTTGGACTAGTCATATGCCACATGGGTAGACAAGTGGCCCATTTTGTCCAAGGTAGGCCACCTACCATTCAACCACCCATTCAACCTTCTACTATATGTTCAAGGGGGCGCCCCTCTCCCTTATTAGATTATTAATTTGTGTGTGTGATTCACACTTAATCCCAGCCCTTGATTCCCTTTCCCTAGATCTAAAGGTCCACATTGCATTTGATGTAAATCATATATAAGCTTGTATTTTCATGTGAAATTCAATGAAAAAAATCAGAATCTTGTTGAATGCTTGAAGCCTTGGTGCGCCCCCAGCTCCTCTCCCCATGGTTCCTCTCCTCCAACCTCAAGTTCTAGAGTGATTCTACCTTCTATCATCTCCTCTCAACCTCCGGTGATCGTCTGTGCCGCCGCCGCCGCCGTTCGTGCTGCCATCGAGCCGCCTCTGCAGTTTTATCTTCGTCCGACCATAGCTGATTCCATGAATTTTCTGTCTCAGCCACTAGCTTGGATTGATCTGAATTTTTTATGGTGTGTTCATCCCTTGTATCCCAAGCTCCACCTACATTTTCACGCCAAAATTCCATATTTTAGTATTTTTACATTTTCATCCAACCTGTCATCCCAGATCTGCCATGTTTCTATCTACAGTGACAGAACCTCTGAGTTCTCCCCCTCCGACCATCTTTTTAATTTGTCCAAACGATCCCAATTTTACTGGGAGTTTTGTCCATCACCCCCTACCTCCACAAAGTTTCTTAATTTTTTATCACCCCTCTATCTATTTTTAGAAATTCGTGTTCTTCCTCTGATACAGTGTTTTTAGTCAGATCCCAGATCCGATCACCCTCCACTTCCAAAATCATAAAAAATCACCAACACCTCCAAATCCATATCCAAAAATAGTCTTGGTTTCCTTATTCGATTTCCTACAACCTTGCTGAAGAACACATCTTCAAATTCAGACATCTACTTCACAGTCAAAGGCAATCAACAGGAACGTTCTCTGCAGATCTGAGTCTTCGGTTACTATACAATAGCAGCATATAAAATTCGCCAACACAAAGTACAAATCTGGTGAATTTTTCTGAAGGCCACTAGATTGTATTACTTCGAAGCAGCTTTCCAACGGCTCTGATCTCGTCACATTCCGACACCGGTGCTGATCGCAACGTCCGTTCTCGCCGGAGCGCGCGCTGAAATACAGAACCGGCAGATTTCCGATCGGTTTTTCCGACCGGTGCCGAACGGAGCCGCCCGGCCTCCGGCCGGTGAACCAGCGTGTCGCCAGCCCGGGGAGCGCTACTCCAAGTGTCTCCACTACAGCGGTACCACCGGGTCCCACACGGCCCCTCCGGACGACACGTGGGCCCTACGGTCGTGAACACACGTGTAGCCGAATCAACACCCGAAGCTGCCCGTCAACCCGAATTCGATCCTCCCGGGCCCATTTGTATAGCCCTTTACCTTCCTGCGTGGAGTGGGCATGTTCCCATTGCTGTAATTATTGTGGGTTAAGTTTCCCGGGAGTACGGGTTTTCGGCCGGGTCCGTCTTCCCCACGCCGAGCGCGTGGAGGTATCGCATTCACTCCCTTACTTGGCATTTTGCTTAAGTTCATATATGCTTGTTTATGCCGCTGCTAGAGAGCATGATAGGGTAATTAGCTTGCTTTCTATTTATATCACCGCTGCTGCGAGAGAGAGCATTATCGTCCCGTGACCCGATCCGGGCACGAAAGAGAGAGCCGACCACCCTAGCTCTTGCCGGTTTCTCAACCGCGCACGTCCGACGCTTCCCCCGTTAAGGGACGATCGCGAGCTTGTCGTGTCCGTGGTCCCTGTGAGCGACGTCACGCGGTTCGGAGTAGAGCGGGGAAGAGGAAGAAGCGGAGAGCGCGCGGGCTCCTTCTTTTTTGTTTGTTTTGTTTGCTGCAACACAGAAATGAGAGGAAAGAGAGAAGGGGCCACCATGGGAGATTGCTCCGGCGTGGCGAGCGGGACAAGCGTGATATAGCAAAATATGGGGGTTAAACGGCCATAGCGGGAAGTGACTCGCCGCGGCCTCGGGGGGACGGGAATGGTGCAAAAATTAAATAACAAGAATTGAAACGGCCATTGGGGAAGTGACTCGCCGCGGCCTCGAGAATATGAGCAGATAATAAGATGACAGAATATGAAGAGGATACAAAGAGCGGGAATTTAAACGGCCATTGGGGAAGTGACTCGCCGCGGCCTCGATGATAGGAGCAGAATATAACAGAATATAAAGAGAATATAAGAACGGAAATTTAAACGGCCATTGGGGATGTGACTCGCCGCGGCCTCGATGATATAAGCAGAATATAACAAAACATAAAGAGATTATAGGAATAGAAATTTAAACGGCCATTGGGGAAGTGACTCGCCGCGGCCTCGATGATATAAGCAGAATATAACAAAATATAAAGAGAATATAGGAAACAGAAATTTAAACGGCCATTGGGGAAGTGACTCGCCGCGGCCTCGATGACAAGGTGTGATCGCCAGGGGCCAAAAGACCCCAAAATAAGAAGGTGATCGCGCCTACCTCAAGAGCGGGAGATGGCGGGTTGCTTCTTCCTCTCCTTCCGGCCGGCCGACGGAGAGGGCTTTCCTCGGTTACCCTTGCAAAACAACGACAAACAAATAACAAGTGGATTAGAAAGATGAATGTGTAGTATTCATATCCTTGCAATAAAAATGACGAAATAACGGGAAGACACACACCTGGTTGGTGTTATCTTTTAAACCCCTCTCGGACTCGAGTAGGAGGAAAATGAGATGATGGATGCGAGATGATGAATGCAAAAGAACTACGAAGAAAAGAAAGAGTTGGCTTATTGGATGTGCCGGTGGCGAAATTCGGCGGAGCTCCGGCAGCGTGGGGACGACGTAGAAGCGCGGTGGATGAAGACGACCTCCCTCTCGCGAGCGTGGGCACCCGAGAAGCCGGCAGAACCTCCACCTACAAAAGACCCCACGGGTTAGAAAAATGACTCCGTAGCCTCTGGGCTCCGGCAGCCTATCGGATCACTGCTTCGCTCCCCTAGAACTGAGGGGGTGGGCCTCTATTTATAGAGCTCCGGAAGGTGGAGGCGTCCAGGACCCTGGACACCTCCATCAGGGCCGAAATAATATTTTATTCTATTTTTATTGATTTTTTTAGAATACTTTTATGGGGGCGTCCAGGGTCCCGGACGCCTCTAACAGGTCCACCGAAAACCGACGACGGCCGCACGCGGTTTGGCACAACGCGTGGTTTTGTGAGCGGCGCCTCGTGATTCAGAAATGGGCGCGTCCAGTCAGCTGGACGTCTCTAAATTTGGCTTTTTTCACACACGACAAACCGTCGTTCGGTGGGCGGCGCCCGTGAGTGAGTTGATGGAGGCGTCCAGGGGCCTGGACGCCTCCAAAAGTTTATTATTTTGTATTTTTCTTTTGTCTTTTATGCCAAGGCTGGCATTTTTATTTTTTTATTTGTTTTTATGGAGGCGTCCAGGGACCTGGACGCCTCCATTAATATATATATAATTTTATTTATTTTTTTTGTTTTTTTATGCCAACTGGCATTTTACACTTATTTTTTATTTTTGTTTTTATGGAGGCGTCCAGGGTCCTGGACGCCTCCATAAATATATATATTTTTTATATTTTTATATTTGGTGTTGGGGCCCTTAGAAAAGAATAAAACAAATTAAAATCATGGGGGCGTCCAGGGGCCTGGACGCCCCCATTAAGACCCACCCGGGTCCTTGGATCGGGCGTCGGTGGCCGCCCGGCAGATATCCTTCTTGGTTCCGGAACCTCCTGATGCGTTCGACTGGTGTTGATGCCGTCCGAATGCCGTGACGAGACGATTCCGGATGCCGAAAAGGGCGGAAGAAGACTCAAGAAAAGGAAGCACTCAAGTGATTCAAAACGCGTAAGCCGTCGCGGGACGTTCTATAGTAATATGAGACTTTCTCAGGAGATGTCAGGAATGGCGTGTCTACAGCTGCCCCGCCTTGGCGTCTGCTTTGCAAGGGAGCGATACGTAGTGGAATGGTATCGAAGTGGAGTGAAATGGAGTGGGAGCGGACTGATAAGTTGATGCCAAGGTGTGATGAGACCCGCTTGTGACGTTACTGTTTGGAATCTTTCCTGGAGTTTCAATGAGGCGACCTTGAAGGAGGTCTTTCAAATATTGACGATTGCTTGGACGGAGATCAAGTAAGGGAGGGTGAGATGTGCACTCAGGCACGAAACAAAAGAAGACCAACTTCTCGGTGTGGAAGTACCTGGGTCATAAACCGGAGGTTTCACCTTTGGGGAGCGGTTACCAGCCAATGTGGAAGTGCTGCGGCCAAGGTGGGTCAAAAAGGTAAAGGAATATCTGAGGGTCTGTCCAAACAAGGGTCTCCTTTGGAAGAGCAGCGTAGGGCTGTCTCAAAGAAACTCAGTATTTCATTCAGAGTGGAATATCTCATATTTGTAGGAATTGAAACACAACGGCTTTCACAATCGAATCGCTTGAATGATCTTCCGCAATAAATCAAAGTCCTATATGAATGCATGCTGGGTTTAAAGAAAAATTTAAAACAAACAAAAATAGAAAATAGCCAAGGATAATATTGTCAACTTGTGAAGAACGGGTCAGGATACCGACCCGGTGGGCTGATACTGGGCTGGGGCCCGTTTATCCGCGCACCAACTCACTGAATGGAACCGTCGTCCCCATTCTATCACAAATTGACGGCCTATCCGTACAACCCAAACTCTTCCGGGATCATCACCGTTTTTGTTGAAGGGGAACTCAAATCCCAGATTCGTTCGGGCCGCAAGGTCCTTGACATGTTCTAGTAGCGTAGGTATCATATACTATGATGCATGACATGGTGGGACCAACCAATGAAAGGTGGGACAGGAGATAGGACAAAGACGTCCGTTAGTAAAACCTGCACAGGCCAGCAAAGGTTAGCAACATCAAAAGGTAGCAGAATCGCACCACAGTTCAAAGGAGATCCAGACAAAATCTTGACAATGACCACTGATGTGACATGTTCTGTCCTGTAGCACCCTTCCCTTCCTATAAGAACTCCCCTTAGGCTAGTTCATTCAAATGCACCAAGGTGGGTTTTGGAAGCTCAGGAGAGGAAGGAGAGGAGAATCTAGAGATCTTCAGGATGGAAGGAGAGTCTTCCCGTGTTATGAAGAGGAGCAAGCCTAGCAGCGAGATTAGGCGACTTTCCGACCTCGAGGGTCATCTGAGTGGGACGATCATGTCGCATATGGTAGGCTGACTCTTTTCAAATTTCTGCATGTGAACCTTCTTCTTACTTCCTTCATTTCTTCTTCTTTCCAGCCATATCCACTCTTCCCAGGCCCGAGGAAGTTTTCCAAGCTGCCATGGCTTTCAAAGCTGACTTCCAATATCTCCATTGGCATGAGGGCCATACTCTCGAAGTGGCATCTGCAGGGGCTCCTTATTCACCCCAAGCATTACGAGAAGATTCGTATGGACTGGGCGGCTATGGGCGCGCTAGTGGAGGTCTGGCATCCCCAGACCCACACTTTTATCTTCCCGACCTTCGAGGTGACCATCCTCCTCGAGGAGGTGGAACTTCTGCTTGGTTTGAAGAAATTCAAGAGCGACGGGAAGGTGAAGGCTATGCGGATGCTGACACGGGGTACTTCTGAAAGCGTCCTTGGAAGCTTCATGCCGCCCGACGCAGCTAGAAAGGTCCGTACTCAGAAGGGGATCGATCTCCAAAAGCTTGCGGAGTGGGTCATGAACGCCCTGAGAGGGTCACCAGACGATGACTATTTGGAGGGAATCATGAAGGGGTTCACCATTTGTCTGGCGGGTGCTCTCTTGTTCCATTATACCGACAACATGGTGGAGGAAGACCAACTGGGTGCTATCTGCGGGATCTGGCGTGGAAAGAGGGTGGGACCCGCCGTCCTCGCCTATCTTTACAGCGGTCTTACTGCCTCGAGCCTGGGTAAGCCTCCATTTGGTTGTGCACTTGTCTTGAATTGCTGGCTGGATTTGCATTTCAAATTCGACCACCGCGGGGGAATGCCAACAGCTTCGAAGCTCTTCCAACAAAGCCCGCTTCACCACATAGCCGACGTGTTAGGCTTTGGTGGTACTGTAGTGAACCGCGTTCCGTGGCTGAAGAAACGTGAAGACTGGCGGTCTCACTTCCGCACCGTGACACAAGGCTTCTTCACTTGCGCACCGGCATGTTTGCTTTCGCTTGATCTCCTCATGAGGCCTTCTCCCGAAGTCGATCTTCAACTGATCGGCGCGACCGAGTTTGTTCTTTACAACGCGCATCGGTGCTGCCTGCAGATTGGCATCCCACGCCATTCGTTCCCGCCACCGACTGGCATCGTTCCCTTGAAGAAGAGGGAGTTGGGTACTGAAGCGGACGCGAAGGAAGCGAAGGCCATTAAAGCACCCTGGAAGACAAGTGTTGCGGGAAAGGCGTTAGCGCACGTGGTGGAAGAATGCGAGCCGTGGAGGGCTTATGTAACCGAACTGGGGAAGTTAAGGCCTAAAGCGCCTAAGCCCCTGATGTAGTTCACTCTGCTTTTCGGATGGAATAAAATTTGGCACTTGGATGTTTCGGGCCCCCGTCCCCATAATTATTATCTTTTTTTATGGTTTTTTCTTTTTCTTTGTGTTTTTTATTTTGTTTGGATTATATACATATTCTTATATAAATATAAAAAAAATTTATTATGGGGGGCGTCCAACTGCCTGGACGCCCCTAATTTTTATTTTATTTTTATTTTATTTTTTTTGTTTTGGGGGCGTCCAGGGTCCTGGACGCCCCAACTATTATTTTTTTATTTTATTTAATTTTTTTGTTTTAGGGGCGTCCAGGCGCTTGGACGCCCCAAAATTTTTATTTTATTTTTTATTTTTATTTTTGTTTTGGGGGCGTCCAAGGTCCTGGACGCCCCAACTTTATTTTTTTTATTTTGTTTGATTTTTTGTTTTGGGGGCGTCCAGGCGCCTGGACGCCCCAAAAATTTTTTAAATTTTGAAAAAAATAAAAAAATGGGGGCGTCCAGGCGCCTGGACGCCCAAAAAAAGAAATTCCTATTTAAGGGCTCCCCCCCCCCCTTTTGCTCATTTACTGTTCAATCTGACGACCCAGTCACCCAGACGACCTATTCTTAGTCCCCATGGAGCGAGGAGGATCGAGCCAGGTTCCAGGGAAGCGAAAACGACTGGCTCGTCGTGCGAGGAGGTTGAGGGATGATGCCGAGGAGGCTGCAGCAGAGGAGATTGCTGCGGAGGAGGGGATGGAGGTGCCTCTCCTGGCCGCGGAGGCTGCTGCGGATGCTGGTGACGCGGGAGAGGATGATCACGACCCGGTAAGTACCTCGGAATCCTCACTCTGTGGTTCAATAGGCTAAAACGGGTGTACGAGAGGTTGTGAGAGAGAGGCGGGTAGTGAGAGAAGGAGGCGTCCAGGGACCTGGACGCCTCCATGTTTTCTTTTTCTTTTTTCTTTTTTTTTATTTATTAATTTTCGTAAATAATAAAATAAATTTAAAAAATAAGGAGGCGTCTCCAAGACCTAGGACGCCTCCATAATTATATATATATTATATATATATTTTTTATTTTTGTTTTTTTGATTTTTTTTCGAAAAAGGAATAAAGAAAATAGGAAGGAGGCGTTCAGGGGTCTGGACGCCTCCAAAAATATATATATGTATTTTTTTTTAAATAAAATAAAATAGTATA